>JAQFZE010000467.1:0-26239 GCA_034695245.1 Dicyrtomina saundersi | reverse complement strand
CTTATATATCTCAGAGGAATTGACGCCGCCTACTATTACTACTTTAAATCCTATCACTGCAACATTAAGTGGAGAAACTTTTCCAAAACAATGCAATAGTAGTAATTTTCTCCGCTTAAAAAAATCATAAGCGTGCAAAATAGGTACCTATATTAATTTCATATTTAGGATAAAACTTCAAAGTAGGAAACTTTCCATGAAATATGGTAAATTTATGTATATATAAAGGTAGAAACAAATATATGTTTTAGATAAAGGGGTTCACATATTCATAGCATCCTGCCGGTATTCCATCTTCAACTATAATCTGACTATCCATAACATTTTGTAACGTAATTTTAAAATGGTAAAGATTTTATATATTTCGGATATTGACGGAAAACTTTCACTGTATGAAAAAAGATACAACAAACTTTTTCATTTTAAATTTGTACCCATTGTATCCTGTCCACAAATAAATTTACCTCAGCTTTCTCTAGCAAAACGGAGTTTGGAATTTGGAACCAAAAAGTGTGATTTTTCTACTTCAGTAAGGAAAATAGGAATACAGCCGGATACATTAAAATACAAGCTAAATAATTTGAAAATGCGATTATCTAAAAGAGGATCCATTTAGACTTTTAGATTAACAAGATACCATGAGCGACCGATGTCATTTATATATTGGCACTGAGTTTCGGTTGCGGTCCATATACAGTTCATTTTGAGAAATGATGTGTTGTGTATAGGAATAATATGGGTGTAGATTGCTGATACAATAAACCGGTAGCGCTTCCGCCAATACAGGATATCAGCATATAACTATGTACTAACGGGCTAACAAATATATATATATATCTTGTAAATAATTCATGTAACTAACTGCTTTCTGTTCTAACTGTTCTCGTCTATTCGTTCCAGGTACTTTATCAATGACACGGTCGTGGTGAGAGCTGTTCGAACAATTTACCGGGGAGAGCAAGTCACGGAGAATTACGGTCCATTATTTACGGCTAACCCAAGAGCGGAGCGGCGGGCCACGCTCGAGAACCAGTACTGGTTCGATTGTCAATGTATTGGTTGTCGAGAGGACTGGCCCACATTCACCACGATGCCCTCCGACGCCATGAACTTCCGCTGTAGTTCCTGTCACAATTTTTTGGGGAAATCCACGGAAGACTCACCACTAGGACTCCTCCTCCAATGCCGAAGATGTTCCAAGCCAACAAATATTTTGAAAAGTTTGAAAGATCTTCAAGCCGCGGATGGGAGGTACAACGAAGCTATAGAATTCCTCAACAAAGGACGCGAGGAAACTGCATTAGGGATTCTCCTTCAAAATATTGCACTCTTTGACTCAATCCTATACCCCCCCTTCAGGGATTATCACATGTGCCAAGAAGCAGCACGAAGATGTTTTCTTGCTCTGGGTAATAAAACTTACACGTACTCCCACTGATTTTTGTCTTCTTTGCAATAGTATACAAGCCCATACAAAATTATGTAATCCACATACGAACTTTCCCCACTATTTCTCTCTCTCTCTCTCTTTACTCAAAAGCTTCAAAACTTGCTTTCCTCCGCCTTATAGTATCATCCCTATCCGATTATACAAGATTTATTGTGACTCTTTAACTACATGTGTGAGCAGTAAAAAAAGCTTCTGATGGTACAGATATTCCATGTAGACATGACACCCAAGACGGGATATGATATTATCTGAAAATTTATACTTTCCCCATGCAATGTATTTGAACGTTCAGGGTAGTAGCCGTGACGCTACATAATAAATTATATATATAAAAAAATAACCTCATAGAACAAGTTATTTTAAGGCTCAACAAACATAGACATGCTTCCTCCTTGTAGAAGCTAAACCTCTCAAAGTGTTCATAATCAGATTGACTGCCGTACAAATCCTATGTGTAGACGGACAACTTTATAAAGAGTGCGTGCTGTTACAAATAATGGAAAAAGAAGAGTGCGACACTATAATATAAAGTATGAAACATGGGAGTATGAAGATGGGAAATACGTAATAAATTCCTCATTAATTTCAATTCATAATCATGCTTCGGTTACAACGACGGTGACGGTTAACACATCTCTACTCAATCCTCTGTTACACAATATATTTTAAATTTTAAGTTGAAACACAGAAATAGTTTTTATTAAAAATTGATGGTGAAAGAAGATGTTTTAAAAGTCCATCCCCAGCTTGTAGTAGACTTACATTTTACAAAAATAAATAAAATATAAATTTGCTTACTGCTTTCACTTGTCTGTTACAACGGCAGTTGTGTCTTTCTTTATTTTTTGCAATTTTCAAAATGAACTCATGATTTAAACAATATTCGTATTCATTCACCCGGTCCCCGTTCGGCCCGATTGTATTTTATTTTAGAACAAATGACTAAAAATTACTCATTTAAGTTCCCATATATGGGGTTCAATAAGTGGGCGTGGACGGCGTTGGATATACTCATAAGCGTATAGGGGACAATTATTATGTTTATGTGCTCATGTTTAAGTATCTCTCATTTCGAAATAACGTAGAAATGTGTGTATTGTATATAAATGTGAAAGTGGGCGCTTTCTATCACCTTTTGCAGGTAAAAGTAATAATGGATGTCAGAGTCAGACCAGGACCAGACTCACCATTTGCATGATTCGGTAGATTTGACTAGCCTGTTGCTATTTCTGTCTATCTCTGTGGGCTGCGGGTCTCAGTCCTTGTCGTGGTTGCGGTAGTGGCAGTGGCAGTGGCAGTGGTAACGATGCTATTTACCACTCTGAAAGTTCCCGCACCTCACCTCCTGCCTAGCATCACTCTATTAAATCTAAAATCTAGATAATTATCTCCGAGTGTGCATGTGTACACGATTATTAGGAGGGTGAGGCGTACATGTTAAGGAGATTGCATGCAGAAATTTAATGAAATCCAGTCGCATGGAATTCCCCTCCCACGATTTGACGATCTACATCAAATGTGTCTGCAGTGCTACGTAGAAGTAGGGATGAAGAGAGACTTTGCAATGTTGAAGCTAGGTAGGTAGGTAGGTACTTATAATTCTTGAATATTATCACCAACCAATTAAGCTATGAATATATATATGGCATCAGAGGTTCAGTTCCTTTGACAAGAGAATGACGCGACGTGACACACTCAGATTTCAAAAAGACTTAATCAGAAAAATCATGCTACTTTAAATAGTACAGATCCAGAGTAACTCAAGTGCAGTTTGATTTTTTCGAAAACACAGTCACCCGCCAAAAATAATTTTTTTAAAAACTTTGCAGCCCTGTAGCTTAAATAGTTTGTGCAAGATTTTGCCAAAATTTGATTTTTTGTAATCCTTCGACTGTTTTCTTAAAAGTAATTTCGGGATTTTTCAAAATTCATAAATTTTTTTAAATTGAAAAAATAGGTACTTATTTTTGAGGCCCAATTTTTAAACTCAGTTTTTTTCAACAAAATAAAAATTTTGAATTTTGAAAAATTCTGGAACTACTTTTCAGAAAACGGTGCATTAATTACAAAAATAAAATTTCGTCAAAATCCGACAAAAACTATAGAAGCTACAGGACAGGGCGGCAAAGTTTCAAAATGTTAATTATTTTTAAACTTTGGCGGGAAACTGTGACCGAAAAACTCAAAGTTCAATCGAGTTACTTTGGAGCTGTACTGTTAACCCTAAGCTTCTTAAAAGTAACCTGATTTTGCTGAATAAATCTTTTAGAAATCTGAGTGTATCATGTCGCGTCATTTCCCTTGTGAGTATGAAAGAAGCGGTGATAGGGGAATTTGAATAGCATAATCTTCCATGTCTATATTTACTAATCCTACCGCACTACAGGCAGAGTTATCCCTTATTAAAAAGCATAAGCATAAAATGACTTGTCTCAAACACTCACGTATGACATGAGAGGTAAAAGCCTTAATCCACTAATAATGAAAGAGCACGAATTATTTGTCATGAGAAATCCATTAATCATTCCATCTTCCTGTATTTCCGCCGTATTAAGTAGATCCTCCATGTAAAGGCCGAGATGAGGTAACATCATGGAGGCTTGAAAAGGAAACGTAATACCTACATCGAGAATGATGATAGTGACACTGATGTTGAAACCAACGAGTGCCAGAATTTCGAGGATATACACTCAGCTCAGAGAAATTTGAAAATGGAGAAGTTTAGCATGATCGATTCTATTAAGTCTTTTGGGGATTGAAAGAACTTCAATTTAACGAGACATGAAATAGTAATCCGACGGCGTTACAGACTTTGAATTTCCGAACTGAACATCTGAATCTGAATATCGGAAGCGTTGAGGGGAAGGTGTGTGGAGAATAAAACTAACACTGCACAATGCATAGATCAAAGCACAACCCAATTTAGTTCAGACAGATAGACTGCACTATGTATGTCGACTATGTACAGCTGAGACTTGTAAGTTTAAACCATGTTGGTAAGGAGGTAGGTAGGTACATCCGTTTGAACATATGTATGCATGCAAGGCCGCTTGTTTATCTCAAAGTTTACCCACAAAAAAAAATATATAATCTTTTGTGTGCTGATTTCTTTGGTATTTGTATTCTGTTGAGTCTTCACTGTCGATGTCTATTGTGCTAACAGAAATACAGAAAAAGTGGAGAAAGTCTTCGTTGAAGGAGGCAGATGATGCTTTTTTGAGCACAGGAGAGAATCGAGATTGATTTTTGATTTTCATCGCTCAGCCCTATATACAGTACCCGTAGATACACACTTAAAAGTTTCCCTTGTATGCATTTTTGTGAGTCGAAGAAGAAATTGAGAAGACTAAAAAGAACTATTCCACTTCCAGTTGCTCTCTTCACGAACACGTATTTAGCTCGAAACTCAAAATATTTTCTTAGTCTACCTGTGTACTACTTCAGCACCCATGATTCGAATTTAATTATTATCCATTATTTACTATTTATTATTATCTATTTGTATATGGCATCAGCAAATTTTAACACCCTAAGAAAGCGGTTGACAAGTTTAAATAAATTTTTTCCTAAGTTATCAGCATTACTTATCTGCGCTTGATCTAACGTTTCAAACGATCTAAAAAGCTTCAATTTAAAAAATTAACTTTTCAAGAAGGCAGGTTTGCGATTTAAAATAAAGGTTCAAAAATGTAATTATGTGGTAGAACTGGAATTTTAGTGGGTATTTGTATATAATGTATAGACGCAGTGAGGTACAATGCGGTACAATAAGATACTCTGAATACATTAATGATAAGACGAGTACCTAGATCCGCAATCTTTATCAAGTCTCTTGAGGGGAGAGAAGTGGATGAAGTGTACCTTCAAAGTTCCTAACTCACATCTCCGTGGATGGTCTGAATTTTGAATATTAGTTGCGTGTAAATTCATGGTTAGCTGTGTGTCGGGTCGGCGTCTTTGTGAACTGGAGCTCGATAATCGTCTTTTTTCCTGGTAAAGATGAGTTCATCAAGAAGAAGAAGAAGAAGAAGAAGAAGATGGAGAAGACCAAGATCCGGACCACAATCACTGCCACCACACCACCATGGACGGGGAATGAGATGGATATGGGTTGGCAGAGGCAGGAGGAAATCATACATCCATAGTAAGAAGTACGAGCTCATACGTCAGGCAGAAATAAATTGTGGAGAGCATGTAGTAGGTATAATCATACGGACTTTGACGACAGCTATCAAGATTGCTTGAATGGACACGACTTGGCAAATCTCCTGTCTCAAACTGCCTTTAAGCATCCTTCCCTTTCCCCTTTCTGAAGACCCTAGATAAGCTTGATAGGATAGCATCAGAAATGAGATCAGATTGGAGATTTTTCTTATTTTTCTTTGTCTATTTTTTTTATCAGTAGTGTGGAGTATTAGGAGTGTTTTTGTATATGTAGTCATGGGCGGTGGTGGTGTAGTGTGGTTTCGTGTAGAGTATTAAAGGAGTGGACATGATAGTACGTAGGCTAGTAGTGTATATACCTGAAAGAGAAAGAATGTAGTGCCTTATGTCCAGTGTTTCAAAGTACTAAGCTCAAAATTGCCTCAGTTTCATATCTTTATCTTCCAAGTAAATCGTCGAGTTCACAAAAACTTCTGCTAAAAAGGAGAATTTTGAAAATCTTTTATGTTCAAAATGCACTAAAAATAAGCTCTTTAATGTTTGATGTGTTCAAAGGACATTTTTATATTTTGAGTTAATTTAACTTATTTTTGAGCATTTTTAAACTTGCGCTCATCACGTTTTTTGAAATCAATCAAGGATGGCTTTCTTAAACTTAAAGTTCCAACTCAAGATTTTTTGAACTTTTGTTTTTGTATTTAATTTTTTGAGAATTTTTTATCTTACCATTTAAAAATCATATAAAAATATTTTGAAATAAATTAAAGCATATTTTTTTAACCTAATTTTTTCACCACACAATTTTGAACAAGCTCTTTAAACAAAACTTTTTTGAACATACTAAACTTTGAAACTACTGTTTTTAAAATAAGAGTATTTGGAATGTGGGACATTTGGACTGGAGACGCAACATCCTAAGGTATATAATAGCTACTGATCTTTGAATCGGTGCGGTGGCTTGATCGCATGTGGACATGTGAGGAGGAAGAAGTGAAGACGGGAATTGAGTGGAAGTTAGGGATTAAGTGAGATGCTTCTATTTGAAAGATATTGCTCTGAGCCAAAATAGTTCAAGACTCCAAGATAAGAATATTCCCCTTAACTATAGTCAAATGAAAGCAATAGTGGAGAAAACCCATGGGTTTAGATATTCCATCCCCAATTTTATTTTAAGCCAAGGAAATAATTTTTTCCTATTGTCTTTATTTCCACTTTTACCTTACCTCACATTATCATCTGTAGTACACCCAACTGATGATATTATGTTCACCCCTCATTTCCCCATTTATTGTCTTACCTATAGGCACGTTTTGGCGGCGTGCGTCTCGTAAGAGACTGAATCCCCTGTTAACTAATAATAATAGTAATACCTATACACACGTATAGGCTTGTAAACGGACGTAATTCAGCGAATTCAGCTTTAACCTTTTTTTTTGTCATTAACGTTTTTAAAGAGTGCGTTGTATCTGAGCATTTCGGCTTTTGTGTAATTAATGTGTTACCCTTTATGTTTACGATGATGATGATTACAGACATGTGTAGGCGACGACGTTGAAGAAGCAATCTCAATTGAAATTTTAAATCGTATTAAACCGCTTTTTCCGCCGCCGTTTCTTTTAGTTTCTTTATCCCACAATAATCTCATTGCATAAGGATTTAGCGTCGCTGGTATGGTCTCTTCATTGAATGTACGTAGTCATGTATTTTTTTTTTATATCTACTGTCATTCTATGCCGCAGTGGAATGAGGTTGTTGATTACCTCTCGTATAATCAAATCAAAATTTTAATGTCTATGATTTTTTATTTCCAATCCCTCCTGTATTTCTGGCAATCAATTATTATAGTCGCATTTTACAACCACGGGGAATTGAAGGCTCATCATGGCTTCTGCATATGTCTCAAAGTAGACGAAGAATAAGATGACATCAACTTTCCTTTATCTGTTCTTGTGGACTTAATTTTAAAGTGCTTCCACAACAGGAGAAGAATTTTGTACTCAGCTCAATGCTCTTTTATGTTATGTTATGAAACTATGCTTGCGTTTCAAATGAAAAATGTCCCGATCTTCATATACATAATGCCTTGAGTCTTTCTTGAGGTAGTTTCATTGAAGCCGGTAATACTATCATCATTATTTAATATTCTAGCATGAACCGAATGCAAAGTATTTAAAACTCAACTTACAATCAAGTATATAAAAATTTAATTTTGGCTCACTTTAATTACAATTATTTTATATCAGATAATTATTTTATTTTACCTTGAGGTTTTAAAGTGCGATACAGAATATTGGTTATATTAAAACGAAGCAAATTTTACCGCTGATGCTATTATTAGATTTGAATTAAGAAATTATAATGTCTACGTTTAGATCAATTCAATAGAATAGATTAAAAGAAGCATTGCTATGTACTTGTACGTGTTACCATACGTTTGTTTTATTAAGATAACAATTCAAATTATTATTTTATTACTTAAATATACGCGTGACGAGTTAAATTATCTGCCCTTAATTATTGTAAACACTCGCAAAACTCATATCAATTTTGTATTTTGTTAATCTCTATTTATATTTTCTATGAGGAATGAGGGGTATAGAGGTAATGGGGAGATGGACAGTTTGCATGTTACTGTGGTTATATAGTCCCTAATAATAATTGTCTTGTCCTACATTCTTATCGTTAGTCAGTCATAGTCATAGTCTAATCAAGTAAACTGATGCTATCTCATGTATGTAACAGCCATGGGTCATCCCCGAAGAACATTGAATAAATTCCTATTCCTATTCGTATACCTTCTTAATCAGTATGTCCCCATGCATTTACATAGCCCTTGTTCCAATTCAGATTCAAATTGTCGAGTAATGAACAATAAACATCTATGCATAGCTAAGTATGAGAGTTAAGGAATGAAATCATCTCAATTGCTGACCATCATTACATCCTTCCAACAAAACGAAGCCGGGACCAAGGACACGGACAAAGGGAGCTGACGTGTATGATTTCACTTCCGTACAAAGGTCTGCCCTGTCTCTGTCTTCATGCACTTAAGAAAGTGCTTTATGCTTATTTAACTAAACCGCTAAACTATAGCCGGGGCGACTCATGGTAATAGCTCAAAGACAGTTTGGTTCCTGATCGCGTATTAGACGCAAACCATATCGATATCGATATTTCAATTATTATATTCAATACATGTTATTTGATGAGCAGATGACATTTAAATGCAATTTAATTCCCCTCGCATGTCTCATTCTCTTCGTGTTATTACGGGGAAAAAACAACAAAATACAATAGAAAATAATATGACGTGACAAATTAATGGAGAAATTGAAAAAAAAATCCAAAAAAGGCCAACATTAAATTAAAAGGGTATTTGAGTATAATTTTATTCTATTGAATTCCAAATAATAAAATACACATAATCCTGATAATCTAGAATTAATGTATTTCTTTCTTTCTTTCATTCATGTGCTGTTGTTGTTATTCCATCTCTTAAATTCTTTTTAAAATCAATTGAAACATTTTTGATTGGCAGACAAAAAGAAAGAGGAAAATAGGGGGAAATAAAAAAAACATTTTTTGAAATGGAAGGTGTAGTACTTACTTAGTGCCTATTGCGTATAATGTACATATAATGATACATTTTTTATTGTACTATGAAGAATAAGTTTTGTGTATGCTAAGCACGGACTGACAGAGAGACGGTTTGATGACTTTATTCAAGAACGTTTCACAAAACGATAATTTTTTCGCCGTAGTCGTAGTCATATCTGTAAGTATTTTATTCTGCATACTGTATCTCTCAGATGTGCCCATAATAATTCTCAGAGCTCAGATAGATGCTTGTAATATAGAATGAGAGAGAGAAGATGTGCTCCAGTTCCGGTCGCAATTTGTCCGGGCAGCGTATGAAGTAGACATTGACAGTCGACAGTAGTGGAAGTGGAGTTGTGTGGAGGTCGACGGAGGAATGTTTCAGAATGCGTGATGCTTAAAGAGATGTATTGACGAAATGGAGAAGAAAAATGTAAGTGAGGAAAGAGATGGATGACTCTGATGTGGTCTTGGAAGCTTCCAGTGTGCACATCATTTCTCCAGTGAATATTTTATCTCTACGTGGGAATTTGTCCCTCCTCCTCCTTCTGCTCCAAGCTTCAGAGCTCCAGTTCCAAAAAAGAAAGTACAAAAATTTCGAAATTCGGGAGAGTAAAAGAAGAAGAAGAAGAAAAAGGCTGAGGAGAGTCGTAAGTAGAGCCTGGCCCTCTCTGTTGGATCCTACCCTACCCTACATTGAGTGGGTGAAGGATGAAAACAAGCCATAAATTAAGTTGTCGCTAGTGTATTTACATGCAGAGCTGACACTTTTTTTTGTGGTTAAAATAATGCTTGCCTCCTATTACTATTACTATTACCACTGTTTTTTTCTGGGAGCAATGATAACCAACTTGTAAAAAAAATAATAAATTTTCACCATTATATAGAGGCCATTAAGCTTATCTAGGTTTTTACTTACGATATTTAGGGAAGGATTTAGCTTCTGTAGAAGGTGTAGAAAACGTACATTTGCATGTTTTGTAAAGTAACCAAATACTCAATGGTTAGTTTACCTGTTTGTTTTAAAGGTACGGAAAAGTTTCTTTACATTCTTTGAAGGAATATAAACTGATATTATTTTTTGAAAGATCAAATCAATATTTGAATTTATTTAAAGTTGCAAACAAAAACAATCTATACTTTTAAAAGCAAAACCGCATCTTTTGTAGCATTTACTTGAGTAGAATTACGTTAGAAGGAAAATGTCTTTAAAAATTTCGTTTGTTGGATCGTTTTTTATTTTAAAGTACCTTGCAGCCTGTGTTCATTCTTCAAGAACGACATCACCTCCTTTTTTTCTGGCATATCACATAGTATTGTACTCTTTTTTTTTGTGCCATCGTTACTTTTTCTTCTGCCTTTGCTTTCCATAGGCTTCTCTGAATATGAATAGAAAATGTTTCGTGCTTCCTATTCAACATCAGCATAAACTTCCTCTCGTCGTCTATCTCTCGGAAACTCTCTCATCCCCTCGCTTTCCCTCTCTCCCTCACTATAACTACGTAGATACCTGCTAAACTGAAGGGTATACATATAAAACGAGCATGAGAGAGCCACCACCGTGATAACTTGTGATGAGATTTTGGCAAGAAAATTACCCACTGCGACTCATTTACGTTACATTAAGTTTGACATGTGACTGTGCTACATTCCAGCTCCAGCTCCATAGCTCCAGCTCCAGTCAGCAATTCATTATTTTTTGCCCCGTCTTCTGGAAGGTATTGTTATGGTTTTGGCTAATGGGAAATAGTATATGGTATGTTATGATCTTATTACATGATTCCATTATGGTACGTACATACCGTGAAAGCCCCCTGATTCAAAACCTCGAGCACGATTTGTATTTTATGAATTTTTGTATAAAATATGGATAGAAAATGAAACTGGAACTGGAACTGAAGCTGGTTTATACGAACATACCTACATTTTTTTCGGTCTCTCATTCTACATGTATGTACACCTACAATACGACAAATTCCAAGCTTTATATTTCACGCTCATTAATTTATGCAATTTTTTTTGCCTCCTCGTCAAAATAAAAATCTTTTTCAATGACTACATATTATTTTCATTGTTAAATTTGAACCTCCCACTAAATAACATTATTTTAGAATTAGACTTTTTTCAGAGAGATTCGTTTAGACTTGAAATTGACTCCCGGCACCTGGCTCCCAAACTCCCAATTCGCCCTTCTTATTTTAAAAGTAGTTCAAGAGTTGCACAGAATACGCAAGTGGCGACGTTTACATATAGCAAGTGCTACCTGACATATAACTGTATGTATACCTACAACGTTTTTTTTTGAATAACTATAAAATGGATGGCTATAGGTGTCAAATGCATTTTGGAATCTGATTTTTTATAAAGAAAAATGGAATAAAAGTGTGTCAGAAAGTAAAGGAGCGGCCCGTCCTACGGACGAAATTTAGTATAGCATTGATGAAATCTGATCTCCGTTGATCACGAAACGAAGGGCGGACACCGGTGCAATGCAATGGAAAGCAAATTTTAATAATTAATAATATGTTCAAGAGGCATTTAAATTAGGCAATTGCGTAACTCAAACTGCTTCGGAAAACCGCACACACATTAGCCAGTGAACATGAGACATCGGACACTAAAAATAAGGACAAGGTTCATTTGAATTTATTTATTTGGAATGATAAATGTTATATGCAAATAAGTGATCATGATTTCCTTGCTCACTCCCATAAATTGTGGTTAGAGGTAACATTCATTTTCATTTTATTGTAAATCCACCATAAATCTAAAGCTATACTGAATATGCTTAAGCTGTGTGTACATAATATATAATATTGATTATATTTCCGATTTTTTTTGTCATTCATCATGCTCATTTTTCCCCGTTTATATATTTTTTGTTAATTTCAATAGACTTTAAAATGTAAAGGTTTCCTTTCACAAGAGTATCTTTTACTCACAAAGTCAAAAGTCACAAAGATATAACAAAAGGGAAGAAGTAATAAAAAGAAGAATTTTTTTTGTCCAACAGTTCCACAATTGAAATGACACTCACTCTCTTTCTCCTTCAGTTTAAAATGTTTAAAATGTACGACGCAAATTAACACACTGGTCTCATTAAATTCTTACAATTTAAATTGTATACAAAAAAACCATGTTTAGGAGTAACATGAGTTCCAACTTGTGTAATAATATATTGTAAAATATGAACTAATGTAGAAAGTAGACATTACAAATATTTTTTTTTTACAAAAAGTTTGTTATTCAACTTAACGTAATCATAATACATACTAAGGATAATTAATACATGTACAATAATTGTATTTAAAAAATGAGTAATGCTCATAATATATGGTTACAAGATATATTCAATTCTGAAGACTTTAAAACTTCAAGACTTTTTGAGGGACACACATTACTTATAATTATTATTACA
Organism: Dicyrtomina saundersi; assembly: GCA_034695245.1. Lineage (NCBI taxonomy): Eukaryota > Metazoa > Arthropoda > Collembola > Symphypleona > Dicyrtomidae > Dicyrtomina > Dicyrtomina saundersi. Next base: position 13,610 of record JAQFZE010000467.1, on the reverse strand, counting down.
GAAAAAATTGTCACCAGGTGAGATGTTGAGAGAGATTGATTTTTTTTTCGTCTTGTTTACACGAATTTTTTGAGAGACAACCACAATTTTCAAATTCTCAAACTTTCAAGACTTTCAAGAGAGACTACAAATATGAGGGATGTTGAACATTGCATTGTACACAGTGTCTGTAGTGGAGAGTTTGTAGGATACGTAGAAGCGTATGGACATTTCATGGAAGGCGCATCTTTATTCCCTTTTAATATTTTATTAATGTATTCAAGTGCAACAACTGACGTGCAACATGTCTTTTTATTTATATATACTCAATCTTCATACATTCCTGCCTTTCCTTTGTTGTTGTTGTTTGTTTTTGTTGCTTTCTTCCATCTCACCCGAGCCGGCAGCGACACCACAAAAATATTCCCTGTCTATCTCCAAGTCTACAACAATCCTTGTTTGTGTAGTCACCAATTTTCTGTGCATAATTTACGAATTTACAAACAATAGTATTATGCATTTGGAGGGAAGACGTACCCACACTATCTTTTGTGTGTGTGTGTGTAAAGACCACTTTTTTTTTTACATTTTACGCAGGATAATGTCTTGGCTTTCACTTTGACTTTCTCTTTTCCTCTGTAATAATAGCTTCCAAGAAACTTTTGGCAAGGAGACGGATTTTCCCCTTCGTACCTAGTACCTATCGTTACCATTAGCATCACCGTCACCGCCACCGTCACCGTCACCGTCGCCATCGTCACAGTTCCCGTTCCCGTACGTCTTTTCTCCTTGTAAGTAAACGGGTATAGCTTTCTGGATCGTGACTCTGATTAGCCGTCAAAACTCAAAAAGTTGGGAGGGAAAAGTTCTTTAGTGCTGACCTTCAAGAAGTACAAAGTCCCCATAAACTGACGCTGCATACAAAGAGGTAGGAGTAGTTTCCGTCGTAGTGTTCGAGCTGTACAACTGTACTGTACTGTATAAGAGTTATTGGCTGTATAATTATACATAATATATTTGTAGAGTTCCGGCTTATGTAGTTTAAGGGCTTCTCCTCAGACGTGCAGGTCCTGCATGTAAATTCTTACATTATTGCATAGGATGGAACAAAATATCGTATCTGCAGCGTGCAAGTTGGAGTAGGTTGACATTAGGTCTTGACATTAAATTCATTTAGCCTTGTATTTCCATTTGCTACTACTACATCATTGTTTAACCCAGAAAAATCCAAATTCGATTTCCAAATTTTTCGAGATTTTTCTTGGGTGGTAGTTTCCAAGGGAAATCCAATAGTATGTAATAATTGCTTTCAAATTTTGAAAGTAGAGAATTATAGCTTCCATGTTCACGTTATTGATTCAGTTTCCCATGGGTCCTTCCTGTACATATAAGATCCCTATCTGTTGTACATGTTAGTATGTGTGGTAATGAGTAAAGCAGTGTAGGTACTCTAAGGTAAGGTAAGTACTTCTATGTTAAGGTAAAGTAGCGGTAGTAATTTAGAGTTTACTACATAATATATATAGATGTGCATGAATGAAGGGAGAAAGTGCTTTAAATATTTGATCATATCATTTGGTTCTCAAGTACTGGATAGTATGTACCTACATTATGTGTAGCACACACAACATTCTAAGTAATACGAATACGAGTACGAGTACGACTATAGAATTAGAATGCGATTATAATATGTAAGACTTAAGCTTCAGTGTTACACTGGGATGCGTCCTTCGTCATCACCTTTATTATATAACAGAGTTAATGAGCAATTTGGAACGCTCAAAACCATGATAGTATTTATATTAGACTTGTATTATAATTTATATAATTAAATTTCATAATATTTTTTATTAATATCAATAGAGATTCATTTTGCCCGCAAAGTTTAAATTTTTTTAAATCTTTTAATTTGCTAGTAAATTTGTAAGTTTAAATTTTAAAATTTTCTGTTGTCTAGCAGTATTATTAGTAGGATCCGTATATTGTATATAGTACGTTTTAAGGTATATAGGATAGGCTATATAGGAATTATTATAGCATATTATAAGGTAGGTGCACAGCAGTACTGATAATATAATATATTTTCAATATTTCCATTTCAACTTTATCGATTAACTTTTCTTCTATAGACATCGGTTCTTCCAACGGCCCCTACAGCGACAACAATTTAACAACAACAATCAGTGACTAAGTAACGGATTTTCAGGATAAATCATAATGAAATAATTTATGATTCATGTTTAAAGGTTGTTATAGATGGTGAGGAAATTATTGAATTTTGTGTGGGTAGACCGTATAATTCGTGAGTCGAGCTCATGTGGGACCGGACAACCAACATCATTATTTCATTGGAATAATGATGATTTTCATTCAAATAATTATGTTAGAATATGCCACCACGTCAAAGTATGTAATATGTAGTGCAATGTATGACGTACATTGCCTACGAAAGAAGCAATTATACATAACATTATTTTATATTATATAAGTATTATTCTATATATATATATGTAGATAGATACATTTGATATATCTCTCTCAAAACTCTCTCAAATTCCATATATACTGAGCATGTCATACTATTGTAATTGTAATATATGTGAATAATATGAACAACACATTATTTACTATGTATAGTATTCTGTTTTATGGCATATGGCTCCACTACTCCTCAATATTGTGTATGTATATATTGGTGTGTAGTCGTGTAGTACTCGATTAGTATTATGATAATGATAATGATTATGCTTTAGTATTGTAATAATAATTGTTGTAATTATTATAATTTAGTTTTTTTTGTTTTTTTAAAATTAGAACAACAAAGAGTGTTGGAATTTTTATATATACATATAATATATCGATCGATGCCAATTATTTTCGACGGTTTAGATTTCTTTTTTTTTATTTCGTTTCTCTGTCTCCATATATCTGAGTGTGTCACACTGTGTGTGTGACTGACCGACTGACTGACTGACCCACTGAGTGCAGAGTCTCACTCTACTCGTCAGGATTCTGTTTGGACAGAGCGAGGAGAATCATTGTCAGCTCCTTTTTGTTGATCTTCCCATCTCGATTAAAATCACATCCTTGGAGAATCGTCTCTTCAAAGTCCGCCAAATCTTGGGCATCGTAATCCTGCACATTGAGAGATAAACAATTATTATCTAATGAACATTTACGCTGTATACTAATTCTAAGCTGTGTTGTTTGCACTATTAAAGATTCTCCCTTGTTTTCTGTTTCACGTGTGGTTGCCATTACAACAATGTTAAGAATTTGTGGAAACTGGCAAATTTGAATTTACCGCCAAATTTAAATTTACTAACGGTCACTCACTGCAAATTTATATAATAACGTTATACACCATTCAAACAGTAATTAAAATACCAGAATCTCAATATAAAAAATTGGACGCTCTATGTGTACAAAATTGTTTGAATAATTTAAAAGAACGTTTCTTGAAAAAAGAACACACTTTTAGAAAGAAATTAATTTTGAAAGATTTATACTATAGTTTTTATTTTTTGAGAGCTTCAAAATGGTGTATCGCTTGTTGAAATTGGTCGAGTATTTCCAAAATGTACCAAATAATTTATATAGATCATAATAAAGGGAAATTACGTGGCCAACAACTTTTGTTTTTTTAAGCAGAAGACCTCGTAAGGAAATATTAATATTGGAAACTAAAATATCAATAGAAAATAAGCTTTTATCAATTTCTATCAATTTTTTGTTAAATCCCCCGTTTTAAAGATAAATTACAGAGGAAATGGATTTTTAGCTTAAATTGGTAAATTATATGCCCAAATACGTAGTATATCGGTAGAATATTATAGATATAGATGCAAGTTATCATATCACACTGTACCATTTAAAAGGAGACAGAGGCCTACATATGATAATTGTAAGTAGGAATTGACTGTCTATTTTTAAAAAAGTACGCAATATACACAGGTCTCTCCACGTCCTACATAGAAGAAAATTTTGGATGTAGGATGTAGCTATATTATATACCTTTTGAAATCGTAGACGGGTGCAAAAAAAACTATTGAGCTAGACATGCAAGAGAGAAAGAAAAAAAAAGAATTGATTGAATAAAATGAAAAGTCAAACCTTCTTGGCAAGTTCAAGCAAGTCCTTGAGAAACCCTCGAAGTTCTTCATTTTCTATCGTTCCATTATTATCCTAGAATAACCCCGAAACAAATACATACACATCCAGGTATAATACAAATATAATCATATCAATTTCTTCTTTGACAATCAATAATTCAAACTTATACTTGTGGCGAATCTAAATAACTCTAAGATCTGTCACGTACGTACAATGAGATTTCTACTTAACTACTCTCTACTACTTTTCTAGTGGAATTCGAATGCTATATAGTTTGCTAGACTAATGGTATAGGTTACGTTGAGCAGGAACGCTTCGGTTTTAATTGACAATGAATATTAATTTGGGCACAGGTGTAAATTATTTAGAAATATAAAACCACGCAGATAAATTGTGTATACTATACGTAAGCGTCGTTTACAGTAACATTGATTGTTTTTCTCTTTTCTGCCCCGAAAATAAGGAATTCACTTTTGAAGTATAGTCAACTTTTTATCAGAAAATAATATCACAAATAATTAAAAAAGGGAAAATCATGACTCCGTATAAAAGTAAATACGTTTTTAATGAATTAAACGCATAGAGGCGTACGGCATAAATAAAGTAGACTGTGAAGTTTACACATTGTTTTTCATTTATAAGTTTGACTATATATTAGAATATAGGAAGGTCTCCCACTCATATTTAGATATAGGGCTATAGCTATATAGCTGCGTAACATGGCTACATAGAGATATATGTAGGTACCCCTAAACTAAAGTATTCAAAGCATACCCGATCATACAGCCCAAAGACTCGCTCGATATCGTCTTTCGTCAATTTCGTGGCTCCCTAAATATGTCATCAAATAGAATATTGATTAATCGATTATTGTTTGGATAGATAGTTTATATATGAACAAACAAAAACAGCGTATGAATTAACCAGAACGAACGAGCACAACGTTTTAATGCAAAAAACATTATACTACCGCATACTTAATTGTATGTATATACGTCTAATAAAAAAGTATATAGAGTACAATTTTTGAGAAAAAGAAGAAATAGAGATAAAGATAAAGAGTATACAGAGTGTACTGTACAGACATTATGTCAAAAAAGAAGACAGTCAAGACAAAATAAATACTTGTATACTAAAAAATAAAAAGTATATATATATATTTAATATAAATTTATAATTAAGTTATAAAGCCCCTCATATATGAATACATGTACTACTTTGTATTATCAGTACCTACTTTATTTGGCTATTATTAAATTTTTTGGCTTGAAGAGAATAATAGCAAAGTAGACAAGAAATTTAAAAAAAGTTTTTTGATAAATTATTTGTTATTCTTTTGTGTTGCTTCACAGAAAAATGTTGTACTTCTGTTACAATATATAAAAAAAAAATATTATGAAATTTTCTACTCGTTTTTGTAACAATAACTCTATAGATTAATTTAATTTTATAGTTAGATTTAGATTAGCACGATGATGAGCAACAAAACATTGTGGTTTGAATGATTAAACAGCATACTGCTATCAAAAGAAGTGGAGAGTGCAACTGACAAATTGCTTTATGACAAATTTAAAAGTTATTTTGATATATTATTTCATACTATAATAAAGAAAAATGTCCATGAGAGGAGAAAGGTGAGAGGGCTTAGTTAATTTAATCATCATGATTTTTTAATTACATTTAAAAATAATAAGAATATAAAAGACATTGAAATATTACTTTTGCATTTAATAATATTATAATCTCTCAATCATCAGCGGAAAGAATAGAATAGACAATAATATAGTTTCATAATAAAAGAGTGGAAAGTACAGAGTGTGAAGGGGCGCGTCAGCATTTTTGAATTAATGTTCTTATTAAAGTGCTTAGCGTACACAGCGGGGGGGAAGTTACAAGCCAAGGAAAAAGCCGAGGGGTTAATTTATTATAGAATAGTAAAGTTGGCAGTATGTATTAGTAAGTTAGAAAGCGTGGTAGGATTAGAAGGGGCACCTTTTGTTCTTGCATAATATTATTTATAATTAATTAAGAAAAAAGATGAGTGAAAGTGAGGGGGTGAAGTTCAAAATTTTAATTTAGGAATTTAGTTTGTATAGTATATTCAGTATCAGCATCAGTGCCAGTGCAAGAACTAGTATCTACTATATTATTTTATAAGATTAATGATACATTAAAGTTAGAAGTACAGCCATGATTCCCTATTTTACAACGCACTCCAGGATTATTTTCAAATTAAAATTCTACTTTCCATGAAATCTGATGCACATCTGATGTAAATATTATGTACATATCGCATCTTTGTTGATAAATTGAAACAGACCATATGCCTTAAGTACTGCTAAAGTTAAAATACACCGACCGTTTGATTGGAAGCTTCTAAAATGTGCATAATCTGCAATACACATTTTTTAAAAAATAATTTTAAAACTATTTATTAAATTTTCAAAAAAGCGTTCATTCTGTTTAATATTCCTTCAAAATAATGGACATTTAGCGTATTTTGATTCGAGACAAAAGAGCGAAGCGTTGATTTTCATTCTTCAAAGACGAAAACTGTAATCCTCTAATTTTGTACTGATGGAAATCTAAAATTAGTATACAGATGCTGTGAATTTTGAATAAGGCTCATCAGCAGTACTACACGAATATCCCACCAACGCTTCACCAAACGCCGACTTTTAAACTCTCCCATTCTCTCCGTAGTGCTATGCTATCCGTAAACCCCTGAATTCTATATTCTGATTCAAGAACCAAGACAGCTGCTCCCTGCTTCTGTTGAACTGCAGAATAATTTCCGGAGAGAGGTACTCTCTTGTCAATGTTAAATTCAATGAGAGAAATTAAGATTCATACAGAATCAAATGTAAAAACCATCTGTGTGATCTGTCATGGATGAATTTAAATTCAAATTTGAATTTAAATCTAACGTAAACGAAAATTCCATGAACGTATATACTTATATCTAATGGAAATTGAAGAGGAGACTGAGACACACAGCAGCACTTCATACTTCCGTTCCTTTACTGTTTACTGCGTCTTCAACTCAATAAAACAGAGCGCGGGACGCGGCGGGGATGGAATGGATATGTCATAAGGCCTCTTAATGACAATTGAAAATTGTACGCGTTTCAGGTCGTTGCTTAGAGTAAAAGCTAAAACATGTGTACATAAGTTTGCTGAGTACATTTCTCAGTAAGTACAATTAAGGTTGGAAAGGCGAGGCGTGACGCATGAGTCATGGTGGGTGAGCAAATAATTGCCTCAATAAATTTGACATGGAGAATGGAGTCTATTAGCAAGCGGAAATCCTAAAGTTTGAGTATCCGTGAATACCATCAATATGTACATATATAGGTCTCAATCAGCTCATTATGGAAATGCGTAAGTGCTTAAGTGAGTAAATGCGTTTGAATGATTTTATAAATTACGCATAGTAATTTGATAGTCGTAGATAGTATTCATTCAATGCACCATTGCATTCTGCTCCTTACTCCTTCGTACTCTAAGGGGTCATATATCTATTACGTATCCAAAAATGCAAAATTTGATACCCCTCCCCTTTTTGGTATGTACGCCCATGTAAAAGGATAGGGAGTTTGAACACTCTCCTTCCCCTTTTTCGATACGTAATAGATGAATGACCCCTAAAATCCCTGTCGCAAGTAACATCTGCGTGTAGGATTTCATTAATAATAGAATGAATTGGTTAAAGGTATATGTGGCAAGAACCTCGTTGAAGGAGCGAGAACAGGCGTCGTCAAATGTGCATAGTTCGTATTAAATTACCATCATTTACATTTTACAACATGCGTGTGATTTGAAATGTTTTTTTAAATTTGGAAAATGTATTTAAGAAGATTTAAAAAAATTTTTTTTGTAAAGTTTTCTTTGAAGAACGCAATCTCAAAATTTTAAGAACACTAAATTATGCATATTTTTACAACTTCTAGAACAAACAGACAATTTTAAGAGTACTTAAAGAGAACTTTTGAAAATATTTTCCTGAATAAGATTAAACACACCATAATTTTACAAAAATGTATCTGACTGGTATTTTACCTTCATGGGCGTAGTAGAAAATATGAATTTCTTGAGTTATTTTCAGAGGAGAGGGCATGGAAAGTGAATGAATTAAAATGCCACAAAAACAAATGGTTTCTCATGATGTGCATGCAGAGTGAAAGTGGTGATTTTTCATTGTATGATCAAGTAGAAGGATGTAAATGGGGAAAGCCGATGATTTGAATTCAAAACACAGAGTGTTCTCAAACTTTTCCCCTGTTCCCTATACATATACATAGTCAGTCGCTCCGCTGATCGTGGTCGTGGTGAGAGCCAAGTGTTGAAGTAAAGCCTTCAATAATTTTACTTTCCCTTCCACTCATGTTCAGGAGGAGAACTAAAGGATTCTCTAGAGAGACTTCCCTCGAAACGAGTCTATATCTTTTCTTAATGTTCAAATTTTCATCTATTTTTCTCCTTCTTCTCACGATGAAGATGAAATTCATTGAGGTTCATTTCTCTCCGTGTGTAAGTCTCTATGTTACATTACTGGGAATTTCCCTTGATAAACTCAACTTTGGGGCCTGGACTGGTTCTGGCTCTGTTTGTTATGAGGCTGAGTCTTTGCTTCTATATTATATGATCCTATAATACACACATATATTTCTGTCTGTTCCATATAGGATATTATCTTTCTCCAACTTTCCTTGCCCTTGCCCTTAATCAGCATCAACATCAACATCAACGCTACCTGCTCCGCCACTCCCGGTCTTCCACGTAACTTAAGTAGGTATATGGAGTTAGTAATCGTAATGTATGACCCAATGTGTTAATGTTGGTCGAGCATATAAACTTCACTTTTTATAAAGTCCATCAGTAAGCACTCTGTACCTATGCCGTTTCACAGTACACTGCGTTCAGGTTTTATTCGAAAACTTCTTCCACACATTCTACGGTGCCCCAGTGACATGAGACGTTCATGTTATATCCTATAGCATGCCTGAACACATTTGGGATTCTGTAAAAAAAAAATATTCTTACTCTTTCCCTCCTATATCTTTAACGAATCTATACATTAATCGTCCTCAAAGTAAAATACTGAACGTATTCCATAGCCGTATTTTTAAAGTGTCCAACTACATAAATATATACCCCTCAAAAGACTTATGTACTATCTGTATACGTGTAAATCATTTGCAATGCAAGTGAGTAAAAGCTCACGGCCATTTAGAAATAAATAACTAGAATAAAAAAGTATCTACTGCGGAAGAAAGTGTTAGTAGGAGTATTTTTTGAAATTGTTATGTATTTAGTAAGAATATGATTATTTTTAGTTTTGGAAATTTTGTCATTTTAAAAATTTGGATTTAAAAAAAAATACGTACGCTTTTTAAACTCATGAGATTTTTGGCATTTTTCTAAAAACAATTGAATTAGAACATTTTATACTTTTCAAATGTAGATAGTCAGTGTTTTGAATGTTTTCAAAATGTGTAATAAGAATTTTGTGTATCCTTTAAAAAAGAAGCAAAAATAAAATTTAACACACGCGGCTGAGAGTATAACGACATTTTAAAAATACGTTTAGAATTTAAAAAAATATTTTTACATAAGTGGCTGGTTGGTAGAGCTATTTTATGTAGGTACCTAGGTACCTACCTACATAGCGTTGTCCAGACTGAGGCCGTATCGACTAAATTATAATGACTATTTAACGGTTTAAGCTTAGTTTTTCAAACATATATGCTGTTGCTTAGCATCCTCAGTAGGCCCATTTGGACGCTATTTTATATGAATGGTATATGGTTATAACTGTTAAAAGATGAAGACTTGATGGTTACTTTTACATTCTGTATATGTTGAACATACTCAGGCCAGGCCAGGCCACGTACGGGATCCACGTGTTGGCCTCACTTTGGTGAATTCATTAACACCCTATTGCTTCAACTTCGCATACCACTCTCTGCCCTCCTGTTAAAACTTCAAACACCCAACTTCCCTCAACAACATTTCCCAATTTACACCTTCACATATTTGCGTGTTACTACGTTACTCTTACTCCCATACTAACAGTAGTTTCAACGGAACGTACAAGGCCTTCCCTACCAACCCAAACCTACATGCAACAAAATTCAACAGTAATATAGCACATGATAGGAGAAAGGCCCACAGAGGTTGAGGAGCCCAGATGTTAAATTCGAAGCGAAATGATGTCCATTTTCTAGTGCTAATTCTGTTTCAACAATTTTAATATTATATTTTAAGCTAATCTACCATCTAAAAATATAACCAAAAAATACTACGCACTCACGTCAACGTCAATGCAACATGTAAAGGGAATTTTAGCATTTCATTTTTTCCCCTTGCTAAATAATTCACGCGATCCGCTCGTGTCAGAGTTTCAAAATTAGGTAATCATTTTTCCCTCGTAATTTAAGCTAATTTAGGGAAATAGCAAACCCAAAAACTCATTTTTCACCTAGGGTATACCCTTCACTATAATGACTATTATAGGGTGAATGACATGTGAGTAAAGTTTTATATAACTATATATGAATATCGTACGTGGTGTGGCTAGTAATTGGACCGAAATCCAAACCGAGCTTAGCAACCAGAATCAGCTCATTAATGACATGGTTTTGAAATGATGAAAATAATAATTATTGTAATATCCACCCAAGTGAAATACGACGCAAAGATGGAAATTAATACACTGAGCATATACATAAGTTTAAATATAGCACGTATATCTATTTTATGCCCTGGATAGTTGCTGAATACCGACTCAAATCGTCAGTCAAAGATGAATAACTTATTCCTCTGGGACTTGTGCTTCCCTCTGATCACTAGTCTATTTTACATAAGGCGGCCGCCTAATAACGAGGATTTGAACCACAATGGTAGTGTAGTGTAGCAGTGGTTGAGGTATAGTGGTAGTGGTGGTGGTAACGGTAACGGTATCGGTAGCGGTAACGGGAATGCTCCAACGGCTTATCCCCAAGCCCATGTTATAGATATAACAAGGCTAAAATCCTCACCTAAATTTGACCGTTTCCATTACACAAGGGTTTTAGGGGCAGACTAATATTTCAAGATTGTCATATCTTATTACAGAAACCGTTTCGCTCTGTCAACTCTCCCACCAGTGCACCACTTCAAAGAGAATTTATCCTTTCTCTGTTTACCACATTCGACATTCGACATTCACATATTCGTACTCAATCCTCGTACTCGTATGGCACATAGTTGCCATGGCATGGCTAGTTGTAGCTATAGACGGAAAGTCCATCCCTGGGCACGTCTGTACTGTACATACATATGGGAACGTGAACGAGTTTCCTCGACGTGTATTTTTATTGCCCACCCATTTTCATTGTAGAATAGATATTCATAATGAGGAAAAACGAGCGTACACATATTTAGGTACCGGAACCGGAGTACCCATGTATGTGTACAAGGTAATAATGCACGGGGAAACCATTCCTAAGGTTTGATGGTATCAGCAAGGATATGTCGTGCATAATGTGCGTAAATCCGCTCGCTCTTAAATTTATTTTAATGGTCTCTCAGTTTAGAGGCTGAAATACTATCTGGATTTATCCTCGTACTCATATTTACATTCGTTGTAGATTTAGCTAGACGCATTATTGTCTCCACAACAGTTTCACAGTATAACACGGGGAGAGGGACGGGCATGTAAGTTACATAATAATTGAGACCGCACCAAGTACAACTAAATTGTCGCTCCTTGTATTTCCCAGATACAACAACATTGTAATTATAAAAAACCCAAGGGAGTCAAAGCGTAATAAAAGACTTTCACTTGACTCTCCATTATGTACTGTGGTAGTACCCAAGTGCCGAAGCAAATATTCCATTTGTTATAATAGCAATTGCAATAATTTTAATTCGTCTCCATTTAGACATTTTCCATTTCAAGGAGATGGGGATACTCAGAGTGTAGTAATGTACATCTCTCTGTTTACGCATGGAACTAAAAATAAATTACATGATTTCCTCGTCAAATCAGTTAAAATTTGAATTTTGGACTCAACTTATATCCCAACACAAGATATTATAGGGAACAAGGCTTTGAAAGTAAAAGAGAAAAGACATTGTCTTTAACGGAATCTGACTCCACGGTTCTATTTATAGTCCCTCGTGTGTGTTTCATAGTTGACGACTGACCCTTCCGTATGCCCCACTTCCTATCAAAAATGCACGTAGCATGTTTCAAAGTGGGTGTTGCTCAAATTTGACTTTGACTTCTACTCCTATTTTGCCTTCTACGTCGCGGAAAATAAAGCATATGGCATACGGAATGGGGGCCAAAGTCCAAAGTAAGCCCTAGTCTAAATTTTGAGCCGTACATGTACATACATAATGGCATTGGAACGTGGGAAGCGCCTGATGAAGTATTAGTACTGTACTGTCCGTATCCATGGTTTCAAAATTCATCATGAAATTTTAATTCACTCTTTATCGGATTATTTTCATTCTCTTCTCTAATATTCCAAAACTCTCAAATACATTTTAAATATGACACCTTGAGACGTAGGAAAATTGTAACGTTCACTGCCTTTCTCCCGTTTATTGCTCTACAGTGTGTAGTAAAAGTAAAAATAAATATTCACAAGAGAGCTGAAGGAAATCAGTCTGTAAAATCTCACTCGTTGACCTGATTACATAAATAAATGTGAAAATAAAAATACGTTTCATATTAGCTATATAATCAGAATGCGTAGTAATACACAGTTCAGGTTACGTTTGCCGGGTTACGATTGAAAAGTTATTAAAAATGTCATGGAGTGTGCTGTGCATATATCTGTATATACGACTGCCATTGCCACTGTTACTGATACCCTTGCAAATATACGACGTAGCATCTGATCAAACACAGAAATTTAAAATTGCACAAAAAGAGCCCTGACTGTAGCTTCCATTACGAATATTAAATAGGCATTAATGCTAATCAATCTTAAAGAAATATATAGTGTTGTAATTTTTAATGAGTAGTTTGCGTGCGTGCACGGGGAGACCCTCATGTAAAGGCTATGTTATAGTTAGTTTTAGTGTTGTTAGTACCGGAATAACGACTGAGGGAAATAATTATAGCTTTTTGCTTTGGTTTTAGCTTGAGCAATATATTCGTATAGAATAAGAGTAAGAAGAAAGTTACAAGTTACAAGAAATGGAGGAGATGTGAGGCCGTAAAAAAGTGAAAGGAAAGAAGTCATGATTAAGATTAGACATTAAAGTGAAAAGGCAAGCCATGAGAGCAAAATATGACAACAGAAAGCAACGCACTTATAGTTATTAGGTAACATAGGTAGCACAGTATACAGCAGTAGAAGTATAGTACAGTATTTTTTCTAGCCGTGGTCGTAGTACAATAAACATATAAAAAAGTAAAACACTGTGAGTACATTAGATATTAGAAAGGAGAAAGAAGCAAATACCGTATTCTCTAAATTAGACGGCGGGTTTAAAATAGGAGACACAGAATATGGAACGTA
>JAQFZE010000466.1:0-26271 GCA_034695245.1 Dicyrtomina saundersi | reverse complement strand
TAGAACCCCGCCTCTAATAGAACCCGGGTATCAGGACTGAGTTGAGTTAATAGAACCCCGGGGTTGTATTGGAAGTTTTACGGTAAGCCTCTATGCTATTGACACTTAATTATTTCAAATGAATTGATATTTTGTACTATCCTTACGACCCTTACGATACATATAAATCAGAAATATTCTGAATGGTACTTTGTAGATGCTTTAGCTTCTGTATATATGTAATACGCATGCTTCAAGTGTTATGTTACAGTTTAGCTGTCGTTAGTTATCCCATTAAAGGTAACAGCAACATATAATTATACGCACGAGCCCAGTTGTTTTAATTTTAGAGCGGTGTATCAATACAACGGTGTGGGAAACAAGGTATTCATATTAGTTGAGCATTTTTACTTTAAAATATGTTCAGTAATATTCTGGGGTTAGCGTTTTAAATCAAGACTATAGCTTTAGGGTGGGGAGTTGGGGAGTGGGCTGCCCTCTCCATCTACCCTAGCCTAACCTTGTTAAAAGGGAAAGCTGCATGAATTTGCATGGCCTAAAGCAGCGAAGTAAAGTGTACAGTAAAATTAAGGTTTGCTGATATACTTACGTTACGCAACATTAATGTTAACCACATGCAAGTACGGAACGATATGTGTAAAAAAATATAGTGTTTAAAACTATGAATAAATGGAGGTATTTTGTGATGCTGGGTCAGAGAATAGAACTCGGGTTCCGTTTGAGACAACCTATATGTTTTGAATACAGAGCTTTATGTATCATTGTGTGCACATCGAGCTGAAGACATTCCAAATTCCAACATTGTGTACTGCGACACGGTACACGAAGAAATGAGAAATAAAAAAAAACCTCTTCACTCTACGTACGTGTCAAGTAGTAACTATAAAATAAGATTCTACGGAGCTGCAAGTAGGTAGTAATATTTGCAAAGGAAAAAACCTAAAATAAAAGGTGCAGGTGAAATATATGGTCGGCTCATGCAATATAAAAATCATAATATTCTCCTGGAGACGATGCTATCAGGTGAAGGTGCCATTAAGTCTGCACGGCTTTCTTGTTATTCCCTTGTCAAAGTTCATAAGTTTTAGTTATTCTGAAGAGAGAAAAAACCTTATCGCCTAGTCTTCCGGTTCTCACGAAACTAATATTTTACTAGGGTATTTCCAGCAACCAAGCTCCAAGATTTGGTTTTCCTCAAAAACGCTATTTTTAAATTCAGTGACCATTCTAGAGAAGTTAAAGTATTACAAAACACTGGATTGGATTTGGAAGTTCTAAGTTCTGAAAATTACTTTTATGTACAAACATTCGGATGTAATAATAAAAATCCAGATTATTTCCCTAAAAACCGCTTGAAGCTTAGTACCAACATGCATGAGATGTATGCAAAGGTAGTTAAAGATTTTTCGCCGTTACTGGAAAACAGCTACTGAGTGCTTACATGCCACTGCACGGTTGTTGGGTTCAAGTACTAAAACACTCACACCAAGCCAAAATACACTCAAATTGGCCTAACAGTATTGTAAATGGTAAAAGTTTCTTGTCTATTTACTGGAGCAAAAGGTCTTCCCTGAATGCTAACTACAAGGATTTGACGTGTGTCACGTAATAGATATCCTTTCCGGCCCCTCTGCCTCTGTCTGTGACCAAAATTTGCATGATTTTTAAAACGTGTGTAGGTCCTTTTCATATTGTATAAAAATAGTAAGCAATTGAACTGTTCTTTTAGCTTAACTTTGGCCCCACTGTCTAATGTCTGTCCAAAAGTTTCATAGGAACTGTGTACGTATTCGTACAGCTGATAAACTGGGCTTCCATAATTATGCAGAGATCCTGAGTATCGGAGCTATTTTACACCGTTTGCGTTTGTGAGGATATAATTGCTCAAGAGTAAGAACAGCAGGCGCGAAGTTTGGCAGGACTGGCTTTACATAACTTTGTCTATATAGAAAGCACGAAATTTACATATTTTGTGCAAGTGTGCATACAGAAGGCTAATTAATGCTCCCTGCAACAATGCGCAATGACTTCTGAGCGCTGCCCTTAAATTCCGTTCCTATTTCGAGATTTAATCTTCCTACCTTTAATTTTTGTGCACTGCACAGAGAGTCTATGTTAATAGCGGACTGTACTTGTAGGCATCAGCCCCCACTCACACCCCAATGCTTATTTAATTAAATGATATCAACTCCCATATCTTTTTTACCACTCATAATTTTGTACTTCAGCAAATGGATGTACAACTAGAGAGTTACGGAGCCATAACAGAGTATTATTAAATCTAAAAGGAGTGAGCATAGATCCTCACAATTAAAGTAATCTCAGACAAATCTGAATTTTCTGGCTGCGAGAGAGGGAATCATCAAATTATAACTTTTAATTTTTAAATGCTCCCATTCGAATTCCAACTTCAACTCAACAAATCGGTGGAGGAGAGACTACAATACAAAAAAACAAATAGAATATTGGCTGTAATACAACTATTTGGAATACGATTAGGGAGAACACAACGAAACTACTAATTATTGTTGAAAGGTAGGAAATATAACGTAGCCTTTCTTTACTAGTATGTCATCTCATCTCCATGTAGAAATCATTAAATTATATCATACTAGTCGCGTATCTTATTCATACAATTGCCCCTTTTTTTGTACATATTATGTTCGGGGGATATTCAGAGTACATAGCTACAGCATAGTACTGCTAGTTGCTTAAAAGGAATTAAGGCCACATAGTCCATTCCATAGGATAAGGTTGTTTTAATTTGGTTAAGCAAAAACTGCATTCATTATTACATTACGTTTGAGTTGAGGAGCGAGCGTACATGGAAGTAGATAATAGGGGATAGATATTTACTTACATACACAAACACACTGGTGGTTACATATTGAGAGTGAGACAATCTTTTATCATGGCCTAACCCTGAGGATGAACCAAACGAATGAAGTTTAATTCTTTGGGGTCAATTATATTATTCTCATTGTAAATTTCTTTCAATTGCTCACCTACCCACCAAGGAGCTGCTGCGCTGGGGCGCTCGATGATGATGTTGAGTAGTGTGTCTATGAAATCAACATTATATTATAGTACTCTCATTTTATAGAATGATTACTAACCATTTTGAATTCAGATGATGATATGGCGATAGAATCAAAAGATTACCTCAGTTAGGTACTCTCTACTTTTCTCGTATGTAATTTGTTCAAATCTCATATTGCCTTTGGTTCTATTTCTCTACAATTTCTTGACTTCTTTAATTTAAGTATACACTTGCTCTTGACTGCACTGGATGTTGTGGTATAATTTAGTAAATTTTTAATATGTATTTATGCTGGCAACGTTCTTGAGTGAGTAGTAGTAGTGGTGGTAGAAGTGCTGAGTGGATCGAGTCCTTTGGTTTTGTGGTAACGTTTATAATATACTCTATGCAAAGCAGTCATTACTCTTGAAATCGGTTAATTGCCTCTGAATTTCACATTTAATAGCCCTCTGTTATCATTTAATATGCGGAGGGCGCAGATACAGAGAGTGAATTATTTTTACCCCCAGATGTGATGTATTTTATGCATGTTATTTTATTTCCCTCCGTATCGTATGATTACTTGTTTTCCTCGGAAGTTGTTCTCTCCTGCGCTCTGCTCTGCACCACAGAAATATGATTTGAAATTATTATTATGGAATTTAAGTCGTCGTCATATTATGACTGTGACTAAAACCAAGACTAAAACCTCGCTTCGTATTTAGGAGCTAATCTTATGCTTCGTTCCCTTTTGCCCTGAATGTATTTATGAAAACATAGTCATAATATTCAAGAGATTTTCCTATTCCTCCTGCCTCTATTAAATTACTCCCCAGTATTGCCCAGACCCCATTTGAGTTTATATACTCTGAATCATGCACTCTTTATATCACGTATATACGCACATGAATTTAGGATTTAATATTTTTCAGTTAGACGAATTAAAATGAAGCATTACAGGCCCTACGCCCTTCGACCTACCAGTACCGTTCACGCGAATGTGTCTCTGAATTTCTTAATTTACCAAACCAGTTGACTGGACTGCATTTCGCCCTCACGATAGTACCGAGTACCGGCCTACCTAGATACTTTTAGACTTCCCATTTGAAATGCTCATTGGTCTTTGGAATTTAAAAAAAATTACTTTGAGATGTGGAAACGTTGCTGTTATTGTCTTTATGTGGCATGTGCCAAGTCTATTTTTTACAGTAATGTTGTCCTGGCCTGAAATGGAAATGTACTGCTGGCCTTTTCCCCGTGTATTATGAATGATATTTTGTGAGACTGATGAGGCTTATTATTGCTTATTAGAGTGGGAATCCGCGTAGGTAGACTATTTCTGTTCATAGGCCATGAGTCTGGATCGGGAATAAATCGACTGGGAATTGTTGAGAATAATAAAATGAGTGGACAGGATTGAAATTGAATGGTAGCAGTGAAGATTCGTGTTTATGATAGGTATTACAGTTGTTCGAGGGCTGGATTTCGATATATTAGATTTGATGTTGATGATGGGAGAGAAAGGAATGGGGGAAGAGAGAAAAAAAAAAGAGACGCCTGTATTTTTCTACATGTGGATTTGTAAAGAATGAGCTTATGATTATGATAGAGAGGGGTGCCTTTCCGTTTGATATGAAACAGTTGGAGAAAAGTGTCTCATTTTGATTATGCGAGCCATGCTGAACTGCACACCTTCACACATCCATGTGTAGTTAGGGTAATGAGTAGATTGTGTGCTCGTACAAAATTTTGCCTGCCACTAGGCAGTATTAATAATGATGACTCCTACACCTACCTACCCTCCTGATCATACTTATTATATATTAAATAAGCATCCTTATATAGTTAATAGTATAGTCTCTGCACCCACTCCATTTGCTCTTTCTCAAGACTCTTGTATGTTTACGTACTGTCAGATTTGTGAGATGAACATATGTAGGAGCCGTGTAGGGAATTACCGGCAACGGCACCGGCACTCGCAGTCTCCAACTCCCATGCTTCTTGTCATAATTAAAATTGTTGGAGGTGTTGCCGGAGGCGTTTTTATGTTTTCTACAACCATATTCCTGAATTTCCTCATCAACTATACGCACAAATCTCCTTTTTTTCTACGCCCATCTTATCGAAAAATAGGTTGTTCCAGATTTAGGACTGCTTTTTAAATCTCTCCCTTCACCTGGGCTTCTTATCGGTATCGCTGGACTTGTACACATTGTTGGGTGCAGCGCAGTCCCGGTCCTGGTACTGGTGCGGCTGAAGGTTTGGTAGGATGTAGATACAATTCTGTAGGTAGGTATTTTCAGTTTGTGTGCTCTGGCAGTGAAAGCACTAACGTGTAAGTTCATGTTCGTACACTAAATACGGAGAAAATGTCTATACAGAGTCCGTTTGATTGCATACTAAAATTACCAGCTCTGCACTTTCCCTTCCATTCTCCATTTTCATGTCTGCATCATTTCGTATTCTTTGGACGAATCTTGAGAGCTGGACCTGGACGGAGTTTATCTACCTCTCGGCTCGGCTCCCTCTCATGTTTACTCACGGGAGAGTATATAATTTAATTATTGTGCTCGATCCTATGAAAATTATCTTAACTGCCCGAATTTTATGCCCTAAAGATGACTATCTATTTAAATTGTGTAGATGCCGAATGCGGGATAAACTATAGGCTTTTGTAGTCGTGTTTAGTATTGCTTCAGTTAATTTATGATTTGTCACTCTCTATAGTCCCACGTTTTATCGGAGAAACGGCAGTTCCTTTCTGGAAGTACCTACCTACGTTTATTATTCTCCTGATTAGCATGTATCTACTATGTATTTGTGTACTAATCCGGACTACACTGTTAATAGTGTGCCGCATCGTCGAATTTATTTTTGTAGTTGTTATAATTTAGTTTTGTATGTCTAATTTTCCATTTTTTCCCCATTGTTTATCTGTATACAAAGTCCAGGGAAACGCATCCATAGTAGTCTCACTCACTCACTCACTCATTCAGTACAATGCAATATGTATATTATGAACTCGTATAATCCAAGTCCTCAGCATTCAACCGGACGCTGTGAAATATATATTTGAAATGCAAAACAAAAAACTGAGTACCTTGTGCATGGATATAATATATATAGCGTATAGTGTATAGTATAAATAAAATTGAAGTACAAACTAGGACTAGGTGATCTGGTTGGTTTTGGTTGTGTGTTGTGTTGTGTGTTGTTCACCCTGATTAAGAGTGAAATGAATTCGAATGAAGCATAGGGATACCGATAAGATCGGTTCGTTTGTCTGTATCAATATTGAGTTTTTTTAACATATGAAAGTGGCATGTAGTGTAAATATATATAGCAAGTTTATATACTGAGCTGTTTTTTCCGTCTCCAACTCGCGTTTCTTTCATAATCTATAACATATTAAGGCTAAGTTTAGGCACGATGAGAATTTTTGACACGAAATATCGCGTGTCCTCAGCTATGGCTCAACCACCAAATACAATGCAATGCACAATAGAAGGAATATTTCAACTCTCACATAAAGAGAGCGATAGAAAGAGGGAGAGACTGGATAAAGGAAGGGCTACTTACCAAATTTATTCGTACTTGTTTTTTTTACTCTGGTGCTAGATTTACGAATTTACGAATAATCCCCGTCGGAGAAATTTGAAGTATGAAAATCACCCTTTGTAGTTGTCGCATAGTTATTTCAAATTTTAAATGCTCAATTGCTAAGCTTGCAAATGTAATTCATGTGATTCACCCCCTCAAAGCAGACAAATAAAACTAGACGAGTTTACATGGCAAGATATCCACAAATCTCGAGAAAATATGTAAGATTCAGGTGAACGGGGATTAAGTTAGTTTTCTAATCGAGCTTCTATAAAATTGTAGTATTTATAACATGTAATTAGTTCTGCCAGTCTATCTCTCTGGTTTAATTTATGCAAGTAATTACATCAAAATTTTACGATTGCTGTACGGCCCTTAATACTCTGATTTTTCTGATTGTAAGCTTTAGATATTTGTAATATAGTTCAAATGCAGGTTATGCCTTGTGGTTGCCATCTTTAAAAGTAACATGACTGTAGTAGTGTATCTGTAACTTTATTAGAAATGTAGATGTAAATGCTTAGCCTTTCCTACACTCTACATTTATTTGGATGCATTTAAACGAGGATTAAGATTTCGTAATTATACTCACAGTTTGATTCGATTTGAAGTTGATTCATTGCGGGATGTATTCCTAATAATTAGTATTACAATTTTTGGATTTAAGTTTGTTCGTAATTTCTTAATTGTATGTAATGCTGTTTAATATTGTATACTTATAACATAATGTCATTACCTTTCAGTACTCAATATTATATCCCACTCTGCTGCTCTTAATTTGACTTTCAAGATTTTGTGTGAGAGTCACCGTCTGAGATACAAATAGTTTAAAGTTGGAATATATGTCGTGTATAACTATAATAATTATCTGAGGTACTTAATGTTGTATGTCTGTATTTTTGTTTCCTTGTAGTAAAGTGCCAGCCTTTCTCAATGTAGTGGACATTGCCGGTTTGGTAAAGGGGGCAGCGGAGGGTCAAGGACTCGGAAATGCCTTCTTGTCTCACATAGGAGCCTGTGACGCCATTTTTCACATGAGTCGTAAGTACATTTTAATAGCGAGTTTATTTCTTGGTTGACCTTTGAGTGTGTAATAATATTATTATGTGCGCATACATATGACAAAAAACATTCGTAGCTTTCTATATAGCTCTCTCTCTTCATTGTTCTCTTCATGGCTCGTAAGGCTAATTATGAGTGACTCTCTGGCAAGGCGCCTGTACTGCCCTTTCACCTTTGTTGTCTTTTTCCATAAACATTATTTAAGTAATTTAAATCTTTTTTTTCCTGTAAGACGAATCCGTTTTGAGCGTATTTACTTGGAGCGAAGGTATAATTATCTAATGGGCTAAGGTATCAAATTGTTTATATGCGCTCTCTGCGTTAAGATTTGTCCGGGCCCGTGACGTGCGTTTGGCTGGAGTAAGGTTGGAAATTATCGGCATGGGTATGATGAGGATGAGTGTGGAGCATAGGGCCTGGGCCTGGGCTCGGGTAAAAGAATTTAGTGGATATTATGGAATCATTAAGGTCATTATACCGTACACTAAAGTGAAATATAGTTTCTCTGGATCCGTTCCAGTATCTGCTCTGTTGTAAGAAGGTGGTTTTTTGGTTCTCGTAGTAGTCCTTCTTTTCCAGGATGACTAAATAGCTAATTCCCATAAAGGCCTTAGTATCTGTCTGCTCAGTAGTGTTGGTTTGACTCGGGTTCGGCTTCGGAGCCTCGCATCGCATCGCATCGAGCACAGATGATTGTGCGGAGCAGCACACATTGAACTTTCTAATGTAATGTAATGATGATCGTGATAATGATGATAATGATTGACCCATTCGTTATTTTTACCTTTTTGACTGAATTTCTCCAGGACTGTAACTGTTTTCTGAGTAGCGATTCTGCTCTCTGCGTCCGACTGTCTGTCTGTCTGTCTGCCTGCCGTTGCCTGTATGTAGAGTTGGGAAGGGAGAACTGTGTGTAAAAGTGGTGGAGGCAGCCGATTGCGTGTTCTATATTGAATCATTTATATGTGTGGTTCTCTTATGGTATTTATTTGTTCGGGTCGCCGTCAGAATTGTACTTAAGAAAACGTTAATGTGTGTGGATGGTGGTAGTGCGTAGAAAGAGATAAGTTGAAGCTCAGTTTCAGTTTTGAACGGCGGTGGAAGGAAAAAGGGAAGAGAAATCGGCGGTGCCAGGAACTCGTTAAAATACTCTATTCAGTCTCGCGACGTTGTAAATCACTCATAAAGAGGAATATAAGTGTTCAGATATGAGGAATGTCATGATTAATACTCATTGGACGATTACGTTCTCACTAAACTTGGACGTTTTTTTTACCTCTTCTTTTCTTTTCTTTCCCATCTGAACTGAACGCGGAGTCCCTCTCCTTTTTTTCTGCATCTCAGGAGGGACGAGCCATGCATATTCTACAATTACTTATAAGTATTTATGTGCAATTATCTATTTGCGTTACTAAAAACAAGAAGGACAGTTTTAGTTTAGTTCTCGGAGCAGACATCAAGCAAGCCCATCATCGTTCCTTGTATTATGTTCGACTTGGACTTTTGACTGCTTGTATTTTTAATACGATCAGAGTTTGGTTTTTCTTTTGAGTCGCGCTCCTTTCTTTTCTTTTCTTTCTTTTGTCTTGTCAATGTGCGAGGGATAGATTAGTTGGGTTTTACGGTTCGAGGCTGATGAGCCTCCAAGACATTACTTTGCATAAATGTTTGCTCAAAAAAATTGTGATTTAGTACGGAGGATGGAGACGCATTGGCGAATTCATTATTTCTCTCACATGAGAGCATCAACTCCATTCGCGTATGACGGCGACAGTAATGTATAAAAATTCGAGGAAGAGTTCATAAAATACACATTGTGACTGCTCAGGGACCTTAGCCTTTCCTTTCTCAAACTATAATTTATTTGATGACGGACTGTATATTATATAGGGAAGAGATGAGATTTCATATAGTAATCCTCCTCCTTGAAGTTCCTTTATGTGGAGCCTTTACGTATTTTATAGATTAACACTTTTGAGCCTTGCCTTGAGAGAAGAATTAATATAGCGGGACTGTGGAAGAGTCATTGGGTTATTATTTGCTAAAGTCATCCCTTGTCTTGCTCTTGATATCTCACTATAGGTGCATTTGAGGACGATGAAGTGATTCATGTGGATGGAGATGTGAATCCCGTCCGTGATTTGGATACCATCGCCGAAGAATTGCGCCTTAAGGATGAGGAACATTTAATGGCTCAACTGGACAAACTGGAGAGAACTGTTGTGCGTGGAAATGACAAGAAGTCAAAGCCTGAATATGTAAGTTTGTAAATTAAACTTTTTGTAGTTGTTTTCCCAGATCTCCAAGAGGCAAGAGGTTCTGGTTGTACTGATATTGTTTCGGAGTGAAGCACCAATTGCCAATTGGTGGATTTAAAAGTCATAGTCTATTACTACAGTGCAATGTTATGTTATGGTCTGAACGCTGAAAAAAGGTTAAGTTCTATTTTTATCCCACGTTTTAGCGCTTTCTCCCATAAACTCATACTGTTTTAGTAATAGGTTAAGTTTTTAAGGGAAAGTGCAATAAATTCCATATTTGTGCTCATACAGTTGGTACAATTATTATTAGTACGTATCGTATAGCTTTGTGTTCACTTTTTTCGGCTATTGCCTGTAAAAGAATTGCCTGGTCGTTTCAATAATTTACATGCCATTTGGTATTTAAGCTTAAATTTGATGATGATAGAACATGCATTGCTAATTTAGGGACGTAGTCGCAATGAATTCACAAGCCAATAAGAATATTAGTGTGGAGTTAAAGGGGTGCTGTTGGTCCGTGTGGTTGAAGAGGGTAATAATAATGGGCAAAAACGTGGAAATCACGGAGTTTCCTTGAGGTTCAGCTAAGGTCCTCTTCTGGCGGCCCATGTCGCTCCTTTTAACTCTCGTAAAAAAGCAAAAATTGGAGCAATAATAATTATTGTGTGTGTAGTTTATTTACTTGCAAGTACCTACATTTATAAAGCATGGTGTTCCGAATTCTCTGACCTCAGAGATGCTCTGTCGAAGTTTTTAAAGGAAAATACTTAACGTTTTGAATGATCTAATTTGAATTCTCATTAGTAGAATACAGAGGTTGTAACCGTTGGAGTAATACATACATAATACATACATAATAAATACTATTGTATTGTATAATAGAATTATATAAACGTAATTATCAAATTATCTCGTCAGTTTTATGCAGTCACGCAATCTTTCTGTTGGATCTGCAAAAGCGTATACATTGCTATTGAAAACTGAAGTTTATAGGTTATATGAATATACTCTGACATTGCGTATTGTATCATACCTTGAAGGAAAATTGGATATTTAAAATGTATAACTACACAGAAGCGAACTAGAAAAGTATAAAGTCTCGTGATCTTATTTTAAATATTTGCCATGTTCCTTTGAGTACATTTATTTATCCCATGTACTATCGTAAATTTGAATATCTGTACCTATGAATTCTATGCCTAATCCTGTATAATTATACAAAGTAAATGCTTGTAAAAAAAAATAGCAAATGTAATTTCAAAAATATCTACCCTCAAGCTGGGAATCATGCTCACTGTGCTCAGTGTACAGGACGGTTTAACATAGTAGTGTGTTTCTGACTATGAATTAATTGAAGATAGGATTGTGCCAACATGATCATAATTGTAATTGGAGTTGTATAGTAGTAGTGGCCGTGGAGTGAGGACTGACTACTGGTTCTAAAGGATAAAAATCAGGGAGAAAAATAAAATGGTGAAGCATGAGAGAGAGAGAGAGAGAGATGATGCTGATACAGAAGGAGGTTGATCAATTAAAGTTATAGTCGGCTGGTTGGTGGTTAAAGAGGAAGAGGTGAGTTTCCAACTCATGCCTCAATGCACACAAGTCTCGATGCTCATGCTCGACAGGTCGATTTGTACCCGTGCTCCCTGCCTACTCCAACATTTCATTGGCTTGTCAGACTGCCACACACTACCTACCTGTCTGTAACCTTCGCGTCTCTCTTACCTGCTCAAATATTATGTCAAGAAGTCCAAAGGAGTGTATAGGGCCAAAAAAAACTCATGATTAATTGCTTCTTCATTTGTTCCATGTTAGATATAACTCCATTAAATGTCTTCCGAGTTCGGACTCCTATCTTCCTTCCACGTTGAGTAAATTCAACAATTTTTGTAATAAACGGCACACGGCTTTTCTTCGAAACGTTTTGTGCTTTCTCGTGGATTCTTCAAGGAGAATAATTTAAGATTTTCACAGTTAAAACACCTCAAACGAAATATGAAAATTCAGTAGCGGCATTTTTTATTTCAGCAGTTATTATAGATGGGATATCATCCCCATACTACTATCCGTGTAGTAGACTATGTAGGATTGGACAGGAAGCAATAATGTTGAGGTAAATGTAGACTGCCACGCGACAAACGCATGTAGTAAGATGGCTATTCTGATGAATGAATGCAATAAAAATCGAAAAGAGCGTATTTAGTATTTACTCACGTAACCAAAACCAAAGGAAACCAAAGCAAAGTCATAAGGAAAGGAAAAGTATTGAATGAGTAGTGGTGGATGGTGCAGACTGCAGTTCTTCGTGCGCCTACTTTAATTTGACTCAGCTTATCACGATAGTAATGGTAATGGTGGGTTTAGCTCAGTGTTTAGGAGGACAATCGCAGCTATGTAGTGGGACTCAGTGGTTAAGAAAATTACATATGGGGAAGACATGCAGGAGCAGTAAGCATTTAAACAGAATCTTCTTGTACAACAATAGTATTCTGTGTATATGTTCTTTTTCATTGCGACTATATACATATACTTACGGGGAGATGTGGACAGGAAATGAATCTTGCTCCATGTATATCATCCCCATTCTCCGCGTAAACCAAAACCAACACTAAAATGATAAAAAAAACGAATGAAATCATTTCAGTATTACATGTGTGCTAACTGCTGACTATGCTAACTAAGTGCATGAATGCAGGAGGAGTTAATAACACCCTAGCGGTGGATAACTTGTCATTCTGCAATGGTTTCCAGCATCGCATTCATTATTTTAATAATAATGCAATAATTGTACTGCTACTGTGTGTGTGAGTGTAATTTTAAGTTGGCTCATAAAAGAAGCTATAATTATTAATTATTATTATGTGAGTTGATGAATTAAAAAGCAAATTAAAATACATTATGATACAGTTTGTCTAATTTTTTTTTATTTGTTTGTTTTTAAGGATATTTTGTTGAAAGTAAAAACCATCCTCGTAGATGAAAAGAGGCAACTTCGGATGATGGATTGGAATGTCAATGAGGTAATTAATAGTTGAGTTATTAAATACTGCAAGCGTCGAACTACTACTACTACCTTTTCATACTCACTCCGTCAGTGCTGGTTGCTGGTAGTCTGCTCGTCGTCAGTCGGCCCAAAAACGGCACCGGCACCAGCAAAGTCAAAATGAAAAAATAAATATGTTTTGGGTTTATTTACAGATTGAAGTTTTAAATAAGCACTTATTCATCACTGCAAAGCCGGTCATTTATTTGGTCAACTTGTCGGAGAAGGATTACATTAGGAAGAAGAACAAATGGTATGTCACCCAGTCGCCGGTTTATAAATTGTTTTTCTGTACAGTAATGTTTCCTTTCTGAGTTTTTTTTTGTACTTCTCCGTAGCTTCTCGTCTCTGTCTTCTTATGTTCAGCGTTTAACCTGACGGTTAAACAGTTACAAATGTACCTAGTTATATAGTATGTGTAGACTAGACCTTCATCCCGTCAATTGGCCTCAAGTCAAATTATTTTTGTGAGTTTTGTTGAGGAGTTCATTGAAAAGAAATTTAGGCTGACTGAGTGAGGAATATTATGTCTGCAGTCTGATAGTAGTAAGCGCTTACTATGCTACGGTTCTTCTTCCTTTTTCCTCATTTTATAATTATTGACAGCCGGCAAAAAGAAACAGAGACAAAAGGAAAGTAAAAATTGGAGAAGATACTTGAATGAATTGTAGCGTGGGTTTTGTGACGTATATAAAGAGCATGCAATGTTTTTACTTTTTACCCCGCATTTACATGCTTTTTGAAAGGAAGCAGAAGAAATCATGTCAGTCAATAATAATAATATTATTATATATTTTACTCTAGGCTCATCAAAATTAAGGAATGGATCGACAAGAATGACCCGGGGTCTGTTTTGATCCCGTTTTCCGGTTGCTTACAGGCGAAACTAGTGGAGATGCCGGATGATGAGAAGGCAAATTACCTCAAAGAGATCGGTACAACATGGTGAGTATTCAGTATATTCAATCCAGTGAACTAAAACGAAGCTACTGAACTGATGTTCGTATTGTTGTATTGTTATTTGTGATGCTCTGTTACATTATAGCGGCTACGTTTAATGGTCAAAAGAAAAGCGCCCTTTTCGCATCGTTATGTGTACTATTCTAAATTTAACATCCGCATATTACATACCATGTAGTATTGTTTGGGAACATGGGTTTGATTGTAATAGTTAATGATCCAGTTAAATGAATTGGTATGCTGATTTGTTTCATGAGTTAATTTAGTTTGTTCCATATGCCCGTACTCGGAATTGCATGCAGAACTGGGATCCAGGCGTTACCTGGGAAAGGAAACTAAAAAGGCTCTATATTGGCTAAATGTGTTGTTGGAGGAGATGACGCTGGTGACAAATATTTCCTTGTCGTGGTGCGTCCCTCCTGGCAGCTAGCAGTAATTGACCATTTCCACTTTGACGTTCGGAGTAGTGGTGGTGGTGGTGATGGTGGTGGTGGCGAGCGCGTTTGTTTTCCCCTTTGATTTCTTTAGATTCATTTTTGGGAGTAACCCACACATACACACACGAGTTTTTATAACAGTTATTACAGAGAGAAGGTCGAATATTTGAAAAGTTGGAAGTTGGTTATTTAGTTGTCCCACTCAAAACTTGTAGGTAGGTAGATGGAGAGATGGATGGAATGTAATGCGAGAAAAATTATGTGAAATACGCAGCGTGAATTGTGATGTGAATGAGAGACTTGAGATTTTGAGTTATAAAAGTCGGAGTTGGTCTTACTGAAGTTGTGTTCGTACCAGATTATAGGAGTATAGTCTCCGGACTGGATATATGTGAGGTAGGAGAGAAAGAGAGATGGACGGACAGGGAAGAAATTACATTTGGACGAAACAAGGTTGGAAATGCATGTGAATGAATAACTATTGTATTGCTCTGTCCTCTTTGGAATACATATACATATAGTTTTGGCTCATAAGTTAAAATATACTCTGTATCTGCTACACTGATATATAGGGAATAGTGAGTTTAAAAAGTTTCGGAACTGACGGACTAGATACGTTACATTGGCAAGGTCTCACAAACGTATAATTTGGAGTCGCATTATTTTCTCTCGTGTGTGATTATATTTTTTTTTGTGAGCAAGTGGCTCTGACTGCGTTTTCCTGAACCAACTTTTCAGTTTTTCATGTCATTATATTATGGTGTTCATGTCTGGAGTCGGTAGAATAAGATAAGCTTTATGAGTCTCCTGCCATGCCTTCTTGCCTTCTGTTCTCTGTTTTGTAGTCGTCGTCGTCAACGTCTATCGTTCTCCATCATCCCAGGAGCAGGAGCAACAACAACAACACCAGCCACCGCTACCACCACCAACCACCACCACCAACAACAACAACAACAACCGGAATGCTATTATATATTATCCACACTCACATTCTCTCCTCAAATCTTGACTTGAGAGTCAGAGCTTGACTGTATTCTTTAATTCGTTTAAATTTACAATTACATTGACCAATGTTTTCCACTCATATATCTTATTATTACTGCCTGGGTATTATGTGGTGCTTGTTACTCCTTCATCCCTCATGCCACACACCCATCCATCTCTTCCTCAAGATCTCTTTTTATGGAATTACTCGTACCCATCATTAGTTGAACATATATACGTACAATGCTCAATTAGCTTCAAGTTTATCTAATATTTTACAGCAGTTCCAATTATTTCCCTCTCTCAGTCAGTATGGATTATATGTGAAGATATTTTGTACTTCTCCTCTGCACCTACACAAACTCTTCTCGGGATGACCGTCATTCCAGATTTTATGGTAGTTTCATAGCTGAGGCAGGGGACTTGAACATGTAGGAGGTCGTCAGTTCGTCACATAAATGGTGGATGTGTAGTGTAGTGTAGTAGGTAGAAGATGCTACGGTTAAATTCCACGCCAGTGATATTAACGCGGACGCGGGCGGACTCCGCGGGTTGAGCTTTAAAAAATGTAGAATTCAAATTTAGTTCTTCTGCGGAGACCGAGACCGAAACCGACCTCATGCATAATTTGAACATAATAGCCGGGGGATGAGTAAATATATTGAGATGTACCAAATGCTAGTTTAAGAATATGTATGCTCATGTTTTGGTCTGTTGTAATAGGGTATATAATGGTATAGAGTATAGGCATGTCTAATGTTTAGTGCTGCCTTTTCGTTTTTTTTTCTTCTCTCGTAGGTAGTTGTGTAGTTAAGTCGAATAAGTCCGTCAAGAGTGAGACGAGAGAAGTCTCTGCAAAATTATATACATTAAGTCACTCCAGAGAGTCTCAAACTTGATATTAGAATCATTGATGACTTGTAATTTTGAGTGAATAACTTGAATCTGAGAAAATGCTTAGTTCTTATCCTATTTCCAAGAGTGGAATGGCTTCGGGTTGGGCTCCCATTAAATGGCTTCTCTTTTAATTGTGGTGTCCTCTCAGCAAGATAATTCAGCATCGTCTTTACGACGCACACACACACACACGCTCTACAATATTTACATCAATTCGACGTACACGAAGACGAAGATGAACGTGAGGAAATGTACAAACACAAACAGTATAGGTACTTACATACGAATGATTATATCAGTGTGTGTGCCTCCAAGTTTTGGACTGTTGTATAAGTAAATGGGAAATTGAAACATTTGAAGAGGACGTGAACCTTAAAAAAAGTGGAATCACTCGAACTAAATTTGTCCTGATTAATTCGACAAGAGATTATAAATTACGCACACGTACTTATTAATAATAGTTAAGGTTTTTCAGAGAAGATTGGAGAAGAATAAAAATTATTACTGACTTTTGTAGGCTATGCAATGTGATGGTGGTGAGTTGCTGAGCATAATATAGTATTGAGATTGATAGAGGAGTACACAGAAAAATTCTACACTGCTAAAAAAATCATTATTGACGAGCCTATGCAGTTGTAGTTGTAGTACCTGTTTGTGTACTGCTTTTGTCCAAGCCGCAATAATGGGGAGAGAAGTCGCTTATATCTATATAGTGAGCTAGTTTATTTACGATTAGCTTATCGCGCTATAGACTCCTGTAGACCTAATCATTCATTTAATCATATGAAGGTAATCGGTGGTTAGGTGGTTAGTATTCACTTTTGAGACTTACTTCATCATGATCATGGGAATTCACTACTATTTTCTATACAAGTTTATAGTATTTTAAAATCATAATTATAATGTTGTGTGTGCAGTGGAAGAACATGGCGATTATGATTGGTCAGTTAGAGTTGGAATTATTACAGAGTCATGTCATAGCCATTCTACTTGTGGTTATTAATGTCGGGAATTATTCACGTCCAGTCCTCATTATTACACAAGCCATGTCATGAATACAAATGAATTTTTACAAAAGAAAAAATACAAAAATTCCTTTCCTACATATGTATGATAGTTTGACTCTCCCGTCTTTTATGTCTGTCTTTGACGATTTGCGGTTTATTTTTACTGAACATTGTAAGCAAAATTGTTTGTAAAAATAAATCTGGGGAATGAAAGATACTTAAAACGTTGAGCTACCAAATATAGTCAACTCTGGAGCAAAAATATGATGTGGATTTTTATTTTTTTATTTCACTGATAATATGCAACTGTATTCAATATTGTATGTTTCTTTTTACCGGTCCATATGGCTATGGCTTTTGTTCCTGCTGTTTACAGAAAAATCGAAATGTTTGAGTTAATTTTAAATGCAATATATTATGTTAGAAGTACCTAACGTACAGGTTATGTTACTTGTTGTTATAATTCAATTATATATTGAAATTGTGTCTGTTTGTCTTGGATTTAATTTAATTAATGTTTTTATAATAATTTTGATTACAGTGCCCTGGAAAAAATTATCCTACAAGGATACAAAGCACTTCAGTTGCAATATTTTTTCACTGCCGGGGCTGATGAAGTCAAATGTTGGACGATTCAGGTAATTAATTATACAGGTTTATTTTTTTTTTGAAATTAAGTGGGAATTGGTTTTGTGGTAATGTAATTATGTGTACTTTGTAATAGAGTTAGTGCTATACACAATATTATTGCAATAATAGTCGTACTCACTATAGTCGTAAGTCATTGTTTAAACTATTTTAAAGTTATATTCTTTCTAATATTTCTGCTTCCACAAATGTGTGTCCTACTCTTCTCCGTAATTCATTTTATTTGTCACAAATTTGTTCCCACGTGCAAACACTTTTTTTTTGTGGTTAATATGACCATGTTTACCAGCTATAAGTACACTTTGCAGGTTACAGGAATATAAGATTCCTTGTTTGTTTGGAATATTATTAATACGTATAGCACTCGAAGGTGAATGGTTTCAGTATTAAGATTTGAGTTGCCTACGTATTTCGAAATCATTGTTTAAATCAGAGATAAGTACTCCACCTCGTAAGCTTGTAATATTTCTTTAAATTTTTCTCCATTGCTCACTTACAATTAGTACTTAATAGAATAGTTTGTTGGTTGGGCTCTGCTGAGTTTGGGTCTCGTCTGTCTGTCTGTTGTGCTGTACTGTGTATTAGAGGAATGAGACGAAAAGGGGGAATCTTGTGATGAGCTCTTCCTGTATAGAATCTCATGAAGAAAGTACACCAATATACTCGAGATATGTCTATACCTAATTCTGTATAATTTGCTCCAGGGAGGATGGGAACACGAATTTTTCCAATTGAAAAATTGTTCTAATTTCCCCCTTTTCCGTTCCTAATAATTTCCCTTATGATGTGTAATAATGTTCTGTCCACACGTACGAGTACGACTAGGAATATGCCTTTTTAGTCATCAGTCCGAGGGATAAGAATACATAATATATTTGCCTTACATATCGTTAATAGCTAAATTGAGGCGCCAGAGTTATCTCAATTGTTTAGGGCAGAGAGGGTCAGCCTGAAAAATATCTTCTCAATCATGTCAAATTGTTTCCATGAATTTTTTATTATTATTATTTACAAATCATGGTGAGAGATGATGTTACCGGAGACATTACATTCATATTTCATCTTATTCTGTAGACATTTTGGTGATTTGCCCTATTTTATTTACTCCCAATATTTAAGTGTTTCAGTTTATAAGTTCTACATCATGCTTGCGCTTTTGTTCAAGTTGGAATTGTGCAAGTTGCTTACATTTGTAATGTGTGTAACTCCAGTTTATTTTCTTTTGTGCCCTTTTATGACATGTTACCTATATATTACAATCAAAAATAAGTGCAGGAAATTTTGCATACAAAATCTGCGCAGCTCAGTCAGTCGTTATCGTTTCCATACGGATACACTTGGTATTTCCTGTACATCATTTTCCTGGCGTTGATGTGCCTGGAAATCGAAATCGAAATTGACGATGACAAACGATGACGATCGTTTTTCCTGTATAATAGTTCACGAAGTACAACAGCATAACTACATGTCTTCATATCGGACTAGTGAGTTCACTCGTTGCTTTTGTTACTTTTGTAGGAGAAAGAAACGAGCTTTTAGCAATTACATAGGTGAAAGAGGGGCTTTTCAAATCGGACCGTAATAATAGTTTCCGTCAATGTTTCATGTCCACTTCCATTTTCTCATCACACTCACGTCCAGAGTTTCATTTTTTACAAAAATCTTACAAATATGCGACAGATTTGTTTCCCTAAATTACTCCCTCTCATTGCTTCTCCCGAATTTTCGTTTCCTCTCCGTAGCTAGTGTTGAAATGTTTTTATGTATACCCGAGAACTGTATGTCGTCTGTGAAGAACCAAAAGGATCCATTTCCATTTGTAGCTAAAAACATTATCCTGTATCTACACAGGTATTGAAACATGTCTTGAAAGTGCGCTTTTTAGAAACATGTAAATAGAACATTTTACGCTTTTCAAAAACATGTAAATAGAACATTTTACACTTTTCAAAAACTCTTAATTAACATTTGACGCATGTTTCTCATTTTTTTATGGCATAGCTCATTTTGATTGTAGCTTAAATTGCGGACATGGGTCATTTTGGTCCTTCACAGACGATGTTATCCTTTGTATTGCTAAAACCACGGACGTTTGAAAAATGTTGTAATTTGTAATTCTGATTGTTTTTGCATGATTTTACGTCTACTCTCGCCTTTTTGGACAAATCCTTTTAGATTTTCCTTATTTAACGTCCCACGAATTTTTCTTGGACATATTAAAATTTGTAAAATGAGAAAAAGTTAATTAGTTCAACCAATATAATAGATTGTAAACGTTACGTAGATATTCTATTGTGAATAGTGACTGGGACTGGGATGAAATGGGTTTGAGTTTAAATCTGAACTGGCGAACTCTGTGCTCTTCAAAAGTTCACATTTACCTGTTCCATGCGTTAATTCTTTCGTTGGAAGATTGCCTTATTAGATGTGTAATTAGTAAGTAGAGTAAGTGCTGATGACCGGTGTTCCGTGAATTCTTATAATAATTGCATATTTTTGTACAATTTATGATTTTCAGAAAGGGGCCAAAGCTCCACAAGCGGCCGGGAAAATTCATACAGATTTCGAGAAAGGGTTCATCATGGCTGAAGTCATGAAATTTGACGATTTTAAAGAGGAAGGCACCGAGGCTGCTTGCAAAGTGAGTGTGAAGTTCATATGTGTAAAATTAAGACGGTGTTGTTGTGGAGACGGGAGGAGAGTGTACAGGAAGCGTATCATGCATGTCTGCAGAGAATTACTAAATTGAAACCAATGAGTTGGCTGTGTGAATCCGTAAATGCTACGATAAATATCACTAAATTATAATTACTTTTATAGTTGTAAGCTCTTCATTCGGGCTACGAAGTAAATACATGTACCTGTGGTGCAGTATCTGAGTCTGAGGGTTTATTAAACAGTTATAATTATTTCGGTGAAGTAAGTACTTGGACTCATAGTGGAGAAAAAATTTATAATTAAATCAACACAGGTAGCAATTAATGGATGAAAATGAACTGAGGATGTTTTAAGAATAATCTTGCTCAAGTGTTAAATTAACAAGGAGAGAGAGAGAGAAGGATGCGAGTAACAAGTAACAATGCGATACACACATATTATTTTTGCTCAAGCAAGCAGAAAATTACTAGTCCCTTTTAGATGATGCAGTCATAGGTATTCTGATTACTCTACTATATAGCTTCCCCAAACTCGAGGAAAAAAACAAACTGTGGTGCTAACTAACAGACATTTCAATCTTTAGTCAAAGATATGTACAGCCTTTTTTGAATACACGTAATGGTAATTTCTGCATCCGGATATCTTTGGCTGGAGCAGTCTTGCTTAAATGTATAGTCACAAGATGTTTCCGGAGGAAAAAGTTATCAACGTAATTTTTATCAGCTTTTAAATGAAAAATAATACATTTTAATCTTCATCTTATGAATTATTACGTAGATAGGAGTCAGTTATGTTAGGACAATAGCCCTTATCAATTGTATCTTCATCCTACCAGCTTCTGTTTCAGCTGTGAATTTCGTATTTAGTCTGAAGCAGTCCATAAATAATTTAGACGGTGCGTTAGTGCGTATGTGGTAGCTGATGTGTTAGCGTGTAAGTAAAATGGGTTATGTTTACTAAGTTGCAAGTTAATTTTGTAAACAATACTATGGGATTGCCACCCAGAAAGTGAAGTCTAGTGTTCTTGGTTCGAGAGATGATGTGAGGGTTGAGAGCGAAGTCTAGGAGATCTGGTCTCAACTACATCCTCATTCATTTGTTTTTGTTTTCAGGCTGCGGGAAAATATCGTCAACAGGGAAGGAATTATACAGTGGAAGATGGCGATATTATATTCTTCAAGTTTAATGCTGGTGCCGGACTGAAAGACCCGAAGAAAAAATAATTTTTTGTTGTTGAATATTTACTTTACTCAATTTCATTTTAAGTAATGGCTGAATGAGTAAAAACTTGTGCATGTATGAATTGAAATTGTGTACTGATCTCTAATGAACTTTATTCCCCGTGGAGCATAAATAGCATGTCACATGGTACATTAAAATTAAAAATAAGGTGCATAAAATACTTTTTAATTATCGCATTGAGACTACACTGCTGAACCAACCGCAACCGTAGGATGTTAACTTTATTAGATGTAGCCAGGGCCGGATAATGGGCCAGCGCAGGCAGCCCCCGCTGCTTGAATTTTCAAAAAACATTTAAATGGAACATTTTGCAATTTTCAAAAATATGTAAAAAGAATATTTTGTCTTTTCAAAAACAGGCAAATAAATTGTTTCGTACTTTTCAAAAATACGCAAATAATTTTTTTGTACATTTCGAAAACATTGAAATAAAACATTTTCCACTTTTCTCAAAACATATAAATAGGACATTTTGCACTTTTCTAAATCAAGTAAAAAGTATTTACATGTAAATACAAAATTGTGCTTTAATAAAGACAACCGTCAATAAAATCAAAATGGTGGTTTTTGTATGGAAACAAATTGCTGCCTAAAAGTAATTCCTTCGTCCGGCCCTGGATGTAGCTGGGACTTTAACCTGTATAGGAGGTGCTGGTCGTGGTAAATAATAGATAATTCAAATTCGAGTTCTTTCATGTACAATGTCTGATGCTAATGATTCAGTAATGATGTACTGTGGACACAGAGTTGCCTACTGTAGATTAATTCTTCTTTTCTCTGTTATAACAATTTATTTTAAGATTAATTAAATGTGAGTGTATTGCGGGGAAGCAGAGTGAATCCTACTTTCATATTGTGTATGTAGTAAACTGTGCTTACGTAGGCATTCGTAGGCACGTTTGATGAAGAGAATAAAATTTATGCTTCGTAAGTGAGAATGATTTTTTTCAATTTTTGGAATAGTTTACAGAGATACTTTTATTTGCAGTATAAGTGATTTTGAAAAGAAGTCAGAAACTGATGGACATTAGCAAGTAAAGTTCATTATAGTTACTGTGTTCCCGACGAAGGTTCAGAAAGATCAGGAGTAACGCAGGAGTTGATTATTTATACTACTACTTAATGTCCACGTCTCTTGTGACATCTCATGAAATGGAGAGATAAAGAAAATTACGAAGTATTTTATTTTATATGTTTAATAATTTATCTTTCTCTAATTGTTAGGGGCTTGGAGAAATTCGAATTTGAGATTAAGATTCACACACGAATATGTATATATACTTAAGTAGGTACGTGCGTGCGTATGCTTGATTCAAGAACTGAATTAACCGGCATTTCCGAATACGTAAACATCCATAAATCAAATATTTCGCGATTTGGGGGTTTCCGGTTTCGCAATAATAAAATGGGAAGGAAAACCCGAAAACTAGAATGAGAAAGAGTCATGGATGAAGATAAAGAATCTTTTAAGATTAAATACACGGTTTATACATTTGGATACGCACGATGTATTATTGAATTTACTCTTCCTTCTTCCCAACATTTTCGCTAGCACAGCTAGTTAGTAGTAGTTAGGTAATGCTTTTTGACTGGTTGTTGATCATTCGATTACAAAAGTGCTACCTCAATAGGTCTGGAGTCCATGAGCACACTTATTTAAGAAAATTTTCAAGAAATAACATGCTTACGATGTACACAAAATAATGGATTTAAATGGTTGGAATCAGTTTATTGTATTCATTAATGTTAAAATTCTGCATGAAAAAAAAACAGAAGGGTCGTGGAGAACTAATTATACCTTGGAATAAATACGTACCAACATTTATTAGTTAAGAAATTTTGTTTTCCATAAATCCATGTGCAAGCATCTCAGGAGGTGACTCCGGCTTGCAAGCCAGTCGAATAGTTATCTTCATATTGATGGTAAGGAGTTACGGATAGGCCCTTAAGACATAATTTTAGTGCTATTTGCCACCTCGAAGAGCCAATACCAAATGAAGAACAGATCCACCTTGAACTTTATAATCTTGTGCTGTTTTCTCGTCACTCCTGAAATTTAAATTTTACAAAATTTATTAGCCACATACATGTACATTCTCTTACTATTAATGTTAACCTCGTATTTTCTGTAGTCTCTGGTGTTCGTTTCAAGTATGCTCTCCTGGCAATACATCATTTTGTTACAATAATAGATTCAACAAAACCACGGATGACGTAAGTCCTCAAAACATCTGAGGTTAGGTTATACCAAATAAACCGACTATCAGAAGTTAATCATCCGCTTGTTCATATGCATTAAAAATTATATTTATGTACTGCCTAATTAAATTTCAATTGTCTTGCTGTAGGTAAGGACAGACAATTAAGCAACTAATGCAGTGACAGAGAGAATAGGCAATACATGGCTATAAAATACTAATTAAACTATTGAACTACTAGTATAAAAATAAAGCTATAAATTCGGGTGACATTCGGAGTCGAACAATTCGTATGTAGCACACTCTAACCAGAGAGGCTGAATAATTAAGTAAACCAGGACTCAGGGCAAGTATCTCTACAACTCAGATAAGCCATGAATCCCTTCCATTCTTCCTTACTTTCCTGAATTTAAATACAGTTGACGTACAAATAGGTAAATAGAACTTATAGCAATAAAAGAAACACGGAAGAATTTTAATTTCAAACGCTAGGTAGTACACGGCAAGAATATACATGAACTTACATTTGTTTACCGGAGAAAATCAGTCTCTGTTGCTGTGGAGGTATACCCTCTTTTTCTTCAACTCGTTCTTTGATCCTTTCTACTTTATCAGTTGGCTCAATATCAATTTCAATCTAAATTCGAAAAAATAAAGTCTACAATTAAATTGTGATTTCTTCCTTGACTGAATGTAATACATATACATGTTTTTAAAACAGCCCTAGGCTGTAGATATGATGACTGATGATCAATTCTGGTTTCCTCATGTTAGTTAAAATTTCTCACCTCTTTCCCAGTCAGCGTCTGTAATAAAATCAAAATCAAAAAGCATGTAAATCTGTACAATATATACCTACTATCAATAACTTACGAATTTCTCAAACAAAAAATGAAAAACGAAATGTCCAATGATTACCTTGACTTTGATGAGCATTGTGATTGATTAATGTAAATTGCCTACGTTAACTGCAAAATATAAAACGAAGGTACTAAAAACTATGACTCCTTAGTGCGACTTAATATCAATTAAGGTAAGATTTGAATGATTAAATATAGCTAAAACGAAGAATTCTACAGACACAATGACAATCAAATGGCAAATCGAGCAAAAAGTGATTCAGTGACTCAATGACCGTAGGACGTAGGAAAGATGTGATAGAAAGTTAGATAATTGAAATTCTTCTTTTACCGGCCCAAGTCATAATGTCAAAGTCAAAAAGTTTGATTGGAGGCTATTAGAGAGCAGCAAAAGATCTGTTTGTCAGTGGCTGCGAGTCACTTGATCGCAAGACGGCGCTTGGAATGGATTTTGAGGAGGCGGACTGCCTCGGTATTTGGAATTTTGAGGTAAATACACTGCGCACGTCTGGCGGCTCCGGCTGCAAGTGCAATATTCTCATATCGGCTTCGTCAACAAACTTCTATGGGGTGCAAACTGAGTACACATGCAAATTGAATTATATTACAATGCGAAAAAAAGATAAAATTACGCGATCCGAAATTTTCTCGATCGGACTCAGGTTAAAATTCGTAACAGATGCCACTGTTATTTTATACCACCTTTATTCGCAAAATTTTAAAATGATGGGAGTCGGATAATCAGTAAGCTTTCTGCAGGCACGGTTACTTAAAAGCAATAGTGTAGGTGGCTAACATACTTTACTAGATTCTGGTAAATTCAACAGAATCATCGGTATCTGAATGAAT
This sequence comes from Dicyrtomina saundersi, assembly GCA_034695245.1. Lineage (NCBI taxonomy): Eukaryota > Metazoa > Arthropoda > Collembola > Symphypleona > Dicyrtomidae > Dicyrtomina > Dicyrtomina saundersi. The sequence continues at coordinate 543 of JAQFZE010000466.1, read as the reverse complement.
GAATGATCGTATACATAATGTTATTCCACTCTTGACAGCAGTAACGTAGTAGGTAGGTGGGTAGTGTCTAGTATCCGCTTCCTGCCGTGGAGGTGTAAAATACAAATTTTGGTCGGCGGCATTGTCTCTTGCATTATTTTATAGCAGAACCCAAAGGTCCCACTTTTGATTTCCACCCTCTAGAAATCCTACTTCTTACTTTTTAAAAACTGTCTACCCTTCATTGTACCCTACCCTCTTTTTCAAATACGGTGCCCTCTTTATTAGCCTCTTTTCCCTACATTCTCCTAACTTACCCAACCCTCTTTTTTAAATACTTTACCCTCTTTATTTACCCTACATTATTATTAATATTATGCTGGGTTTTATTCATTCGAGATCAACAAATAGTTGCATACATACGCAGGATGGCCACAGAGACTGTTTAAACCAACCCGAAAATAGTATAAACAACAAAAAACATAAAGGAATAACAGAATTTGCTTACTAATAACTTAAGCTAATACAGGAGTTTTTTTTTTTTTTTTTTTTTTTTTTTTTTTT
>JAQFZE010000465.1:0-26310 GCA_034695245.1 Dicyrtomina saundersi | reverse complement strand
TAAGAAGAAAACTCTGAACGATTTTATTTCACGTTTCTCACATATTTCAAATTGTGTCCGTCCATGCCAATTTAAAGTAACTTATAAACTATCTCTTTCAATTCTCTGTCGGGACCCTTCATATATTAACTAAGCGATCTCTCAGATCTCGTGTCTTCTCGTAGAATCAGTATATTATTTTTGATTTTGATTTTTTAAGAAAAATAAGTAAATAAAAAAAATTACCGGCAGTAGAATATGCGTAGATCACAATTTAGAAAAGCAGCGCTTATGTATTAGCTTTATTTATCAATCAGCTGACTAGTGATCAGCGTAGTGATCATATATCTGGTACATTGCAAGGGACATTTGGCTAAAAATTTGATTACACTTTATTTTCTTTTATTTAATTAGTAAATTAAGAAAATAGTAATTTACGTATTCAACGTAATTATTTGATAGCGAAACAATACACTAGGATCCAAAAAAACTAAATAACAAAGCCAGCTAACGTATGTATTGAAAATTTAACACAACTCAATAATTAGTTATAATTAAACTCGGCTTGTTGAATATCGCTTACTGACCTATTCAATGCATTTAAATTAAACGAGCTGTTCATACTGACTTTATCGCGATCGTACAGCCCTGGAAACTGAGTCTGATGCTGAGAAGGATCACATGATGAGGATGCTGGCTGAGGGAGATTGAGACAATCCAGCTTCCCCATTCCGAGTGGAAACATTGGACTAGAAAAATTGAATGCAAAGTTCGAGGGGTTGCGCGCAAAATGTTGCAATGAACAATGTGAAAAGTTAATAGGATTGTCAGAATTCGAGTTTGACAGTAAGTTGAGATCATTATTAAATGCGGCTTCGGTATCTGGTTGATTCACCTGGTTAGTTCCTTCGGAAGAATTAATTTTAATCCGACGTTTTAGATTTTTTTCGACTGAAGTGAGATTATTGATTCCTCCAGCATCCGTCATTCTCTTGTTACATTTAGCCCGCCGCTCTTCGTTAATTTTTATAAGATGAGGGGCTTTACTACAAGATTTGTCCTGGTGAACCTTACGATTATATTTAAACGTGAAAAGTGCTCCACATCCGTTTTCACATGCGTACTTAGTATTTCCATGTAGTTTCCGGTGTTGACGTAGATTCCGAAGTCGATGAAAAGCTTTGTTACAGTTTGGCTCTGAGCAGGCGAATTGACGAGGCTGATTGCCGTGCTTGACGGACTCATGCTCAGATAAATGTTGTCTCCTTTTAAAGCTAACACCACAAACCTTACATAAGAAATCTCGAGTATTCCCATGAAATTTCTGATGAGTTTTTAATGCCGAGTTAGTCTTGAACGCACTCCCACAAATCTCGCAGACCAATGTCTTGTCCGCTTCACCTTTATGAGAAGCTAAATGTAAATTAATATTATGACGATTTGGTAAAGTCTTCCCACATATTTCACACTCAGTAAATCCTTTAATGTTTTTCTTAGGCTTGGGATTGACGGGTTTTATTACGTCTCCTTCGACGGAAAGCAGTAATTTTTTAGGGGGCTTTGGTGGTGGTATGTAGTTAGGGTCATGCGTTTTGAGATGATCCTCCATTCTTATTTGATGTTTAAATCCTGCAGAGCACACCGGACAATTAAAATTTTTTTCGGAGTGACATCGCATGTGACGTTTGACGTGATCAGTTCTGGAAAACTTTTCAGAGCAGATTTCACATTTGTACCGCTTCGTTGACCTGTCTCTTTTCTGTTTCGTTTTAAATGTGGCTACATGGCGGACTCCAGTTGCTTTAGTGGCGATATTTTGACTAGCACCAGACCCCTGTAAATGAATCTCATTCTCCAGCTCCCCTTCACCAAAAGACTTTGCCAGATATTCATCCGAGTCTTCACTTTCTGCCAAAAATATAATTTCAGGGAGTTTATATATGCCTCGTTTCCAGGAGGCAATTAATACTCTGATTCACTGATTCTCTACTAAAATGAAAATAAGGAAGAAAAAGAAAATATAATCTCAATTTATTTTAATTTAATTTGGCAGACAGCTTTTAAAAAAATCAATATACAAATAGTCGACTGTACAAATATAATTACTAAAAATAAAAACACCTACTTAATTGAAAATTTTATACACCAGCTTCGTAATAACAGCCCAGTTGTGAAAAATATAAAAATTGTGCTAATAACTTTTTTGCTGCTACTATTGATTTGCCGAATTGTGCAGATATCGTATTTTACCGGATATCTGCAGTAGATGTCCCATTTGTACATAGTCAGGATCTGTGTTTAAATCATCAGGGAAGTCAGCGTCAGAGAAATCATCACTTTCATACTCCACCTCTACCAATGAAGTATGATCAATCCTCGGTCCTCCTGGATTAGAAACTTCAAGTTCATTTTCTTCACAATTATCTTCATCTACAAATTCTTCATCTACAAATTCAAATCAAAAGGTTAGATTACCCAAAAAACGAATGACACAATTTAAGTGGATTTAAAATGCATTATATTTTTAATATGTAGATTTCAGTAGCTACCTGAATCCCCTGCAAATGAAATCAGCTCTAGTTTAATGTTAGGGTCAAAGTGGCTCCTAGTATCTCTGGACTGGATAGTTCGAAAATTTTTAATCCTGCTGAAAGTTGGACTAAACTTAACAATACTATTTATAAATGATGGCGAATTTGACGAATTTATAAATTCTACAAAAAAGGAGTACAACTTTTTTAATGTGTTAGTACAGCGGAAACACAAAACCAAGTCACAATCGTCCAGCCGCACTGACGACAAATACAGTTTTTTATTTAATTCAAATATATCAGTTAGGGCATCCACCACCTTAATATGGAATAAGCTAAGAATCGCGATTTCATCCTGGAAAGTCTTACACGCACTATCTTCATCCAAATTTTCATAGCAGTTGGCACATTTGCCAAACTCCTGAGATTCAACTGTGGTTACATCCCGTAAGGTTACCCTTGCGTTGGGGAACCTTGCGTTAGTTTCAGCCATGGTATGTTGATTGCAAAATATCCTGCCTTCAAGCATATTAATTTTACGATACGAAATTGTTTTTTTTAATTAAACGTCGAAGTCTCATATGCGTTTACACTAACTTTCCTATCATATAATTAATTTTACTCACTCGAATATTATTTTAGAAAACCGGGACTTCATGAAACTTCAGAACTTCAGACTACATAAATAAATCAACCGTTTGGCTTTCCCACATTTCTTTCCAGCACAAAAGCAAGCAGTAGTCTCCCATGTAAAAATTTTAACTGTACACATTTAAAATAGTGGGTGGTGTACTGTACACTTACTAAACACTAAATAGGTGATACTGCCAAAAACGGTATTCTATCACAAAATCACAATTGACAATTGTAGCAGCCATTCAATTAAATTAGACTAGATTATAATTTTTATGTCATTCAAATGCAAAATTGCCACCTACGCAGTCATTTTTATTTTGTTAGCAATGAGGTAAAAAAAAATAAATATTTGATAGGGCTTCACAGTGCAGGCAACATACTTAGTTTATATTTATAAAACAATTTGACGTAAAACCTCCTACTCCTACAAAAAGTTATCCAGATACTTATCGTAAATTCCCGCCGTTGTAGTATCACCATGCGCAAGGAAAATAATTAGCTGGACAAAAAAAATCACATTTATGCTTAAGCAGTATGGATTTTAGATTTCTGTATTCTGGATAGCTGGATAACTGAACACGGATGGCCTCCACAGCTCAACGCATGCTCAAGCCTTCAGCTCATTCATTCCCATAATCCCCATCCTTTTAATTCGGGAGCTAAACAAATCCACGTGGGAATTTGATATCATTTGTTTATTTATTGAAAACGTGCTAACAACATCGATCCCTTTGGTTGTATTTCAGTTGTGCAGTATTACGGGGTTAGTCAACTGCAGGATTTCCGGCCAAATGGACAGAGAGGAGGAAGATACTTCCCTTTCTAAAAGATGTTGGGGAATTAAGGGATGAGATATTATAATGGCTAGTATAAGTATTATTTTGGTTCTACTAGGGGCGGGACATATTTGAAGATGAAAACCAGAGCTTACCCTTGTCAATATATCTGAATTAATGAAGTACTGCTGGTTTATATAATATCGGTTTTATCCCACTGCACTGATCAGAAAGATTGCTTTCAAATTTCAAATGCATCGGGCTATTGCATCGGATACATTTGACTTTGGAATAAATACAATGCAAGTAATAATGGAAAATATATTATACGATTCCATGCTTTTTATAATTTAAAAACTATAAGGGTAACTTAATTATGGGTTGAAGGTATTAATTAAAATTAAAGCTAAACGGTTACATTTCCTGAATTTTAAGTAATATATATTTATAGAATTCATTTTTTTTCTCGCGTGCTCCGAATGGAACGTTTTTGTATATTAGGTACAGGTACTATAGCATCACCCCTTCAAAACTCAAAAATAACTGTGAGCGATTTAATTATATATCATGCACTTTAATTAATAATCAGACACGACATGGAACGAAGGTAGAATAATTGATAGGCCCTATGGAAAACTATAGCCTCACTCACGAATACTGTATAGTTAAATATCGTTATATAGTTAATGTTTCTAACTAGAAAGCGCCCAATGCCCCAAATGGGGACTCCTTATCCATGCAAGGATCGACAGGGTAGTTCTCTTGAGCAAATTCAGCAGTTTTTGGTTTCCGTTTGCGTTCCAAGTTCCAATTCCAGCTTCTGATTCACTACAATTTGTTACTACTTAATACCTAATACGCGCATGTTTTTACAGTGCACATCCAGTCTTCGCGCGAAGTACAACAAAAATATATAACTATATATTCTAATTTTTAAACTATAAATACAATATTCCCTGTTTGTGCTGCACAATTATTTTAAATACTTTTTGTAGATTTTTTACCCGTGCTGTTAGTTCAAAATTTCTGCGATTAGTCTATCTCATGACACGGAAGTTCAATGAAGGCAATATTGTACCCGTAATCATTCCATTTCCATACAAATAAATATGGAAGTTTATTACCTGGGTTTTACAAAAATGAATAGTACATAATATCTCATACAAAATTATAGGGTAGATATCTTTAAAATTTATGTAATAAAGGAAACCTTGACAGTCAAACTTGGTTATTAGTAGGTAGTGATAATACCAAATAATATATTTCACCCCTGTGTCGTTGTCGTTGTTTAATTTTAATAATGTGCATCGTTTTTCAGCTTGGATTAACGCATATTTTTGTGATATTAGGAAAATAATTGTGATCCCTTACCTTATTCTTTATTATAGCTAACTAGGTAATTAAGACAAATCAAGTTGTATTTTTTATCACAGGCAGTATTACAATTTTTAAGTAGGCTACATTTTGAAAAGTGGTATACTTTCTGGAAAATTGAAATTAATGGAAAGAAAAAAGTCAAGACACACTTGCTTTGTGCCAAATACCCAAACACTCTTCTGCTTATCTCTACAGTTGAAAATTGACATGTAATGTTACAGTATCTAGCACCGAAATCCTAGATATTTACAGAAATCTCCTCATGCCTCATACTAATATTACGTAAGGTTTTAATTTGTTCCAAACTTTTTGTTGCCGCACCCAAACTTATGATGAATGCATTTGTACTTTGTATTTTTGGGCAAATAAATAATTAAATGTCGTTGGAAATGTTGGAATTATTTTACTTTTTTTGCCGGTTGTCGGTGACAAGTGACAACTAAGTAATTACAAAAACAATGATCTAGATCCCAAATCGATGAAACATTTTTTGCTTGTGTCATTAAACATTTATTGTTTTAATTGCAGTGTAATCGAAGATAGAATTATTCCTTTCTATGACAGAAAATTAAGTGAAGAGCATTTGAAGAATTAAAGTGGAAAATGAGAGTACAGACTCCTGAACGAATAAAAGTTTACTGGAAAATAATTTGACTTGGATTACTTACAAAATAATTTAGTGCTATTAAAATTACCTAATTATACCAAGTATCAGGTTGTGTTGTAAAATTGTTATATTTTGTTGAGTCAGTTTTAAGGTGATTATATTAAGGCACAATTTATTAACAGTCCTAGGAATTTTTGCTAACTACAGCTTCACAAAATAAGAGCCGATTTAACACTTTTTACTAATAACATAACTACGACAAAATAAATTCTGTGCTTGCAATTTTCTGCATTTGTACAATGATTGATAATACCTACATTATTATTTTTGTTAACTTAGAAATTTAGTAAGATCAAATAGATTTTAAGTCTTACAACACTATAGCAGCAGTTTATAATTCATACAATTCGACATTTGCTTGAGACTGCGAACTCAGCAGGGCATTTGACAGTATTATGAGATCTATAAACAGAAAGTTCAAAATTCTTATAGCTTTTGGAGTAACTGGGTTAGTAATATTTTACTTTGAAGTAATATCGTATGTTTTGAGAACTCGTGACTGGGTCGTTCTACCCCACAGTTATGTTTCTACTTCTGGGAAGACAGTAGAGCCTTTAAGAATTTTGATAGTTGCAGATCCCCAGATACAAGGGGAAGAAGGCGAGTTACCTTTTCTAGGTATTTTTACACGTTGGGATTCAGACAGGTACGTACATATTGTCCTAGTGTAGACAGAAAAGTTGTTTTTACCAAATAATAAAATCGATAAGTCGTTCAGAGTATCGCCGGAATAGGATTAAGTTTGACTATCTCCATTTCCATAGCTTAACGCGGACCATATCTCCATTGGAGATGGTCATATTATTTGCTGTTACTGCAGAATGAACATGATAATTTTTGCTTCTAACGTCCGATGGAGATAGATAAACTTAGTCCTTCGCTGACGTATTTACTTGTGGCTGTGACAAAATCAAATTTTATTTGCAGTTACTTAAAACGTACTTACTATTTGGCAAAACACCATGTCCAACCAGACCTAGTAATATTTTTGGGTGACCTCTTTGATGAAGGAAGTATAGCCACGGATCCTCAATATCGAAGATACTATGCAAGATTCATGAATGCATTCGACTTGCCGAGAAAACAGGATCCTTCAGTTATTGTACGTAGATTGTAGATAAACTTCCAGTTTCAGCTGCTACTTATGCTATCCATAGATATTTCAGTTTTTATTTAACCTTATTCTGCATTGTTTTAATCCAGAAATATTTTTTTATACCTGGCGACAATGACGTTGGAGGAGAATTTGCTGAGGATGTATCCGTAGTGAAACTAAATTGGTTCAATAAAACTTTTGGGAATTTCAATAACGCTGTATCGATGAAAATTAGCGGGCAGCAAGGTTCAAATGTTCAATTTATAAAAGTAAGTTGCTGCACCAGTAACAACAAATGATGCATATTAATATTAGAATCTACATGTTCCTCATTATAGACATTAATGTAGTAATTGTATTGCTACAAAAACTAATATTGTTGTCATTTCAGTACAACCATTTTTTACCCGAAATGTACAAGCCCAGCCAAAGTGACATAGAAAAAATAGATGAACCGATAACTTTTCGGGTGCTACTTACACATGATTCAATGCTCAGATTTATTTCTGAATCTGTTCATGCAGTAAGTGCAATTCTTCAAATCTCAAAAGTTGGTTTTTGTTCGTTGCGTTGTTTCGTGACTATTTTTATGGTCTATTTCTTTTCAGATCACTGAATCTCTCAGCCCATCACTGATTCTCTCAGCTCATACCCATCAGTCAACCTATTACAAACTTGATCATGGTCCTCGAAATGCAATTCACACAACAGTCGAAAAAAACTTCTTGCTACCGACACATAGGATCACTAGTCTTGACCAATCATATCAGTCAGACGCAGACTACAGCATCTCTCAAAATAGACATTTACGATTTAATATAAACAAAGTCCCAGATGGTCAAATAATTCATGAAATCGGAGTGCCTACTTGCTCTTACCGGATGGGAGTGCAAGACATGGGCTATGGATCCTTACAAATTTGTAAGCGGAATCATTTACCATCAGTTCTTATTTTTTTATACAGGAATAATATTTTTAATAAATTTTAATTATTTAAATTTTTAATTTATCAATCGTTTTTAATTCAGTTGAAGATGGTACTGTCGACTACACGGTGTTGTGGTTGCCGTCTCGATTTCATCAGCTATACATTTACCTTGGGATATACATTCTTATGAAGATTATTTTAACTCCATGGATATTTTTTAAATTAGCCCTATTTCTATGGAGAAAATATCAAGAATGTCGGGGTAGAAGTTTCAAAAAGCTGCACGTTTAAGTGCTATTATCCGCAATTTTGTTCTTTGGTATAACCTACATGCTTGAGTTGACAATAAAGCGCTAAACATTCCAATTGTACTATACAACTGAAATAACTATTTCTTCCATGCATCTTAGTTGCACCGGTCCATTTTAAATTGATTTTTCATCCTTCAGCTACTTGTTTATACTAATTCAGTGTGTTGAAGTTACACTGTGCACTGTCGACGTCAAATTGGGAGTTGGAGAGCTTCATAAATTTTTTACGTATGGTTTCAATTTGTGTCGTCAATTCTTGAAAATACAAAATCCGTTTTATTGCCACTATTTTAAATGGGCTGAAACTACAACCAAGTTTCACAAACTTGTCATAACGGTCCTCGGTTAATCAGGCATTTATTTCATGTCCACCATAACCAGCGTTCTTGTAGTGACGTAATGCTGTCTACAAAAAACAAAACATGTACTAAAGCACAAAACATTTAGAGTCCAAAGTAACTATGTATCATTATTAAAGTCATCATGCATGATAACCTTTGCCTTCGTTGTCCATTGAGATTTATTGCACAGGTTTTCATCACTATATTTATTAGTGTTCCCAAGTTCTCCTTCGTAATAAATAAATGTGATAAGATCAGATCAGCGTATTTAAGTATAAATTTAACATATTGTACAGTCCAACACGTTTCATAATAGCTGTAACTTTAAAAAACAATGCGACATTTATGCGAGAAAGAAGCAAATTTCCGGGCTCGCGGTCGTGTGTATTTACTTGACCTTAGAAACATGAGACGGTATGCTTAGTTTGATTTAAAAAAAAAGAATTATTGTTTACAGTGCCTTCATAATAAAGTTATTTAAACACTTAGTATTTCACTTTCTGTATGCTGTAAACTGTAAACATACCTGATTAGTTTACTTGCTCATTGAGAGAATACAACCCAAAGCTAAGTAATTTAATGCACGCTTGAAGGTCATTCAGTTACGCACATCATATAATGAAATAGGAAGAAACTACTAAATACTTTAGTAGTCAACTTGGAGACTAGAATAACTAATATGTATAAGGAATATGTAATATTCATGTTTATTTGCTTTCATTAAGCAGACCGTGGCATTCCAAGTCTAAACAATAATTCCTATACTACTATACACAAAATTCACCTGTTATATAGCTATACGATATATGCAATGTTTTTTGCATAGCAACGTTCTTTCAAAAAATGGTGAAGTAGTTGAAGAAGATGGGATAGAAGACAAGAAATATTGGCAACAATATGATAAAAATGCAATTGCACGATTTAGTTATTTAAATAAGAACCTATACCTACATAATGTAGTATGTGCAGTGCACTTTATGTAATGCTATATTATGCTAAACAATTCACGTGAGACTTCGTCGCATCTTTCCTTCTTCAAAACAACACGTATATCGTAACTCAGTCAGAGTGTCTCAGAGGAGGAGTGGAACACATGTAAATTTCCATTTCCATTTATTACCTGTACTGCTACGAGAAGGAACGGAAGCACTTAAGGGAGTTATCATTTAGGACTAACGATAAGCGCCTAAGTTTTTGCTGAATTTTAATTCTTAGTTTCTCGTCAATTCACAGCTCACTTCATAGGTTCAAACGACAGGTTAAAAAATTGCTTACATAATAGAATTCAGTGCGATTATTTTTCAGCATTAAAAAAGATAAGAAGTTTTTAGCTGTAATTGAATTCTGCATTGTAATCAATCGGATTCGTGATTGAGTTCGCTTAAGATGTGAAATGAGACGATGTACGGATATAGTTAGAGGAAAACTGAAGACCAACTCCTTTTGCCTTGGCGATAATAAAGTTACATTGCTACATACTTACAGATATTAGAGTTACGCAATATATGTGCTATACACGTATGCACGTGGTCTCACTGTAAAGAAGGAGTTTGGGTGGGTTTAACAGGTAAACGTGTCTGTCTGTGTACTGTGTACTACAATACTGATACATGTTACATCATAATGGTAATGTGATTGGTTCTACATGAAGAGTTTCGGATGGACAGAAGTGCGGATTTTCAGTGACGTTGACTCGTGAAGCAGTAATAGTGAATTGTAAAGGGAGATAGTTTGCGTGATGTGAAATCTGACACTGCTTGATATCTTCAACTAACCATACGAGAGACTTTTTATTATATAATTTTTTGCTGCGTCTTTGAATACCCCACTGCTCGTAACAAGTAGCACAACAGGAGCGTTCCATACAAATCTACGCAGAAAGAACAGAAACTCCACTGGGCACTGGGAAGGAGATGGACATCCTCGGGTCAAGCAGAGTCAATCAGTGGTATGTTTCCAGACTTGCCAAAAGGCTTCCTGAACTCCACCTTCCAAAGCTAGCTTAATTTAATAACAACATGTAAAAAAAAATATACATTCTATTCTTCTACCCTCATCCTTGCATCTTTAATTTACAGAGCAGTCGATTTTTGCGGCTTCTCATTCAGACAGCTCTCATGTGTTTTCCTCCTATCGTTCTCCACAGCTCTGCGTGTGAATGTATCTGCAACGTGAGATTCTAGTCAAGCCAGGGGATAAGTCAACTTTTTGACAGTACACTCCATCCTTAGTTATTTTTTTTTCAAAGTCGAAGGAATAATTCCAGAGTTCCATCATGGAGAGGGACAGCCCAGAATTCCTGGAACATCATCAGCTTGTGTTCTTTGTTAATGGGAAGAAAGTCAGAGAAAATAATCCTGATCCAGAATGGACACTTCTGTATTATTTAAGATATAAACGTGAGTACACACAGCCTTTAAAAAAAATTAAAATTAAATACAAAGTGTTCTGCTGAGTGTATGTGTATCCGTCATATACAGATAGTCTATACTACTGCGTCGTGAATATAATATGTATTTGAAAGTTGGAATTCCTCGTTCTCGTCTTTCCTTACTACGAACCTTGAATAAACGTTGTTTTTCGTATAGTTTGTCATTATAATTGCTTTTTACAGTCCACCTTTGTGGCACCAAGGAAGGATGCAGTGAAGGTGGATGTGGAGCTTGTACAGTCATGATCTCCAGACAAAATCAAACATCAAAAACGATCAAGTAAGTTACTTCCCAAGCCTCACAGTTCTTCAAGTAATAAATATAGAATAATATAAATGGCCTTAAAGTAACATGAATAAACTTTCTTCGAACGAATCTCAATAAATTACGTTGAAGAAAAGGACAAAGTACTGCGCGCATCGAAATTCGTAAATAGACGCCATGGTGTCTAATAATAATGTCTAATCTGTTGGCAAATCTCACCCTTAGTGAGCTGTCGGATGAGATGTCCGTTGAGTAGAATGAAAAATCCGAGTTCTGAAAATAAATCAGGAATAATGGTTAAGTAATGCTAACGTTTTTAATTTCAATTAAGGCGTGACAGAACACAGCCCCTTCGAGAGAATTTAAATGCAATACATACGCAATTTATTAAACCGGTTTATTACAAATAGTTTAGTCTTCCCTTCCCCAATCGGCAACCATCGCATTGTGTGTTACATATTCGCTACTGAAGAAGCAAAATTGCCAATTTCCTTTTTAATGTATTTAATTGTGTATAGCATTAATATTAATATTAATATATATTAGAAATGTATAGTACATGTGCGATACAAATTATAAGTTTAGAATCAATCTTGAATTTTCCATTCAATAACAGAGAATCAGTCATTTACTTAATTTTTAAATCTCATTTATGGCATCTATATGTACATTTGTAATAACTTAAAAAATGTTGTATGAGCTGACGCGAAATCGACAAACACGAATAAATTAATATTATTATTAATTGCGTGTAATTGTTTTTGGCAAAAAAAGCATGCAGGTATTTCTTAATGCTGAGAAATGTGCTGAGAAACCAAATTGTACATACTATTTAGGTCGAAAAATTGAGATCGGCAATTTTGCTGTTAGTGAGAAATCGAGATAGGTAATTTTGCTTCTTCAGTAGCAAATGTCTAGTTTGTAGATTCAATAGATAAGTATATCGACTTGAGAAGCATTTATTCCAGCTCTTATATTTTGAACGAAAAGGCAGATGCTATAAAAATAAATTCTGACCTTTCAATATCAAATTGTAGTAAGCAACTCCCCATGCAAATGGTGCAAATGACATTGTAATTACCGTATTTCCTATGATAGTCCGCGGGTCTGAAATAGTGTCGGTTATTCAAACACGCACCGCGTTTCCTTGTAATTTATTCGTACGCGGTATATCGTCAGCAATGACACCAAAATCCAACAAAATGAGATACACACCCACGGGTAATTCATGTTGAAGTAACCGGTCAGGAGAAAACAACTCAGATTTTGGAAGAACTAAATTTTAGCCAGAAGATTTTTTTCTTCTGGCTAAAAGCTTTATTTGTTCTCATAAAATTACCACTAATCAAATAGATTAATTCTGGTACATATTACAAAACTAAAAAAAACTCGTAACCAATTAAATAGTACGCATATATATGTTGGTACTCCCATACGAAATACTATTTGATAAACTTTTAAAGGGCATTATTCGCCTGTTTAAAATGCATAATGAGGATCCGTCATGTCATATTGTAGTTGCAGAGTAATGCAGAGTCGAAGAGTTTTATATAAATCACTGAACAGACTAAAACGGGTTTTCATTTGATACTTATGTAATTCTTATTTTTAAGTAATATGGCCATCAACGCCTGCCTTACACCACTATGTTCAGTTCATGGTGCTGCTATTGTAACAGTGGAAGGGATTGGGAGTCTCAGAACAGGCTTACACCCAGTTCAAGTAATTCTTGGATGCTATTATATAACTTGACTATTTTTAAATAATTAAAAGATGAATGAATACAGGATTTAGGATAATAAAGTTTTATTACTCCAATAAATAAAAAATAAATAAATAAACTCCAATGAATATAATGAAACTAAAAGTATGTTCATATTTGATGTTATAAAGGAGCGAATAGCCAAAAGTCATGGGTCACAGTGTGGTTTCTGCACTCCAGGTTTTGTAATGTCAATGTACTCTTTACTCAGGAATCATGCTCAGCCTAGTGAAACAGAAATGGAAACAGCTTTTCAAGGTAATTCTAGACCGAAATATTTTAAAATGGTTTTATGACCGTTGCATTAAATATAGCGCCGAAATTAGTCTTACCCTTTGTCTGCTCCTTGTTTCGTCGTATCCATGTTTCACTCGCACTACATAGCTCTTAAACTAAAAGCTCCGTGGATATTAATTTGTAGTTACTTAAAATAATGCTACTTTTGTTCTTAATGGCAGGAAATCTTTGCAGATGTACAGGGTACCGCCCGATTTTACAGGGTTTTAAAACGTTTTGCAAGCCAGAAGGTTGTTGTCGCAGTCCAAGTCAGAATGGTGTGCAAATAAATGGTTATGCCTGTTGTAAACAAGACAATCATGAAACTAGAAATGGTGTAACAGGAAATTACAAAGAAATCTCGCAAACAATACACGATGAGTCGGAATTCAAACCCTATGATCCATCACAAGATCCTATATTTCCCTCGGAACTACAAGTAATTAAGTACACATACATATCTATAATATAAAAAAATATTTAATAAAATATATATATACCATTTTAATTAAATACGCTAAGGGGAAATACTTATTACTTCATTTGTGAAAATGTAGCTTCAATCAACGTATGAGAAAACTCTGGTGCGATTTAAAGGTCCTGCGGTTGCATGGCACAGACCAGTAAACATTGAACAACTGCTGGAATTAAAACAGCGTCACCCAGAAGCCAGAATAGTAGGAGGAAACACGGAAATTGGTAAGTTTTTTTTTGTATATTAGCATGACTAAAATATTTAACAACTAATAATGAAGATTATTATTATTTTGTTTACTTGCACAGGCGTTGACGTCAAATTTAAGAAAATTCCATGTCCTCATTACATACATGTCACGGACAATATAAGGGATTTAAAAAGTGTTCAAGTAAAAGACGACGGGATTTCCTTTGGGGGTGCAGTCACGCTGTCCAATTTACAATCGTACTGTCAAAAATTCTCAAAGAATTGTAAGCACAGTGGCAACGTTTACCAAGCTATAGCGGACATCCTTCAATGGTTCGGCGGGCAGCAGATTAGAAACGTTGCCGTGAGTTTTGGTTGGGAGGAAGATATGGCTAATTTCAATTAGTTTTATACACATTACAGGGATTTCACTGATAGGGTATATATTTGTGTATTTTCTATTTAGACCATCGGAGGGAACCTTGTGACAGCTAGTCCAATTTCAGATTTGAATCCAATACTCATCGCCTCCGGCAGCTCTGCAACATTTTTATCTAAAGGTTAACCTTACTATTTACATCAGCCATTATTAAATCCTGATAAACTGGCAAATAGTCCTAGGGGAGTAAAACGTATGGCAAAATCGTAATATTTAGGACTAGGCGACTTGCCTCTGACTTTTCGCCTCCTCTTGGCGGATGTTTTTTGATAATATTTTGATTTTCAAATGTAATATTGCAATTGTAGCCCGGGGTTCACGAGTAGTCAAAATCAACCAGGAATTTTTCCCAGGCTACAGGAAAACTGTAATTGCTCCAGATGAAATTCTTTTATCTGTGTTCATCCCAAGAACAGATGACGTAAGCTCAATGGCCTTCTTACAATATTCAGTTTTTACAAGCTATAGTTATATCAAATCTACATTATCAAACTATATATAGTTAATGTAATATTCTAAGATTTTTCTTGTATCCAGCTTGAATATTTCTGGGCTGCCAAGCAAGCAAGGAGGAAAGACGATGACATTGCAATTGTAAATTCCGCAATGCGAGTTCAGTTGAGTCCAAAAACTGGTTTAGTCAGTGAAGCCGTTTTAGTTTATGGTGGAATGGGCCCCACTACCAAAGTGGCAAATAGGGCGTCTTCCCATTTGATTTCAAAGTGTGTACTTATATAATACAGTAATTTTTTTTAGATGAACTGGTTACTTGTTTCTATTCTTATAATGATAGTTCTGTTAATATTAGCCGTTTGCTCCTTTTTATTAGGAAATTAAATTCAGAAGTAGTGGAAGATGTGCTGGAACTTTTACGAACGGAACTCCATCTGGAGGACAATGCCCCGGGTGGGATGCCTAAATATAGAAATTCCTTAGCAGTAAATTTTTTCTTCAAATTTTATTTACATTTTAAAAACTGGAAGTCCTTGTCAAGAATACATTGGGGGAGGAATGGAACTGAGTCCGAAGAAATTCGGGACCTTGACAAAAGTGCTCTGCGGGATTGTTTTAGACCACCAGAAATCCAAGCTTCTCAGTTGTTCCAAATTGTTCCCAATAATCAATCCGTAGAAGATCTTGTAGGCCGTCCCGTAGTGCACGTTGCAGGTTTAAAACATGCCACGGGAGAAGCGATTTATGTGGACGATACTCCCCTCCTTGAAAATGAGCTTTTTGGAGCTTTCGTATTAAGTACAAGAGCACGCGGGAAATTAATTAATATTGATGCATCTCAAGCCCTCAAGCAACCCGGTGTTGTCGCTTTCTTCGACTCTAAAGATATACCACGGGAAAGAAACGCTTTTGGTGCTGTTGTGAAGGACGAAGATGTGTTCGCAATGGATCAAGTGCTTTGTTGTGGTCAAATCCTTGGAATGATTGTTGCAAAATCCCAAAGTATAGCCGAGAAAGTGGTAGACTTGGTCCATGTAACTTACGAAGATTTACCTGGAGCTAGTGTTTTTACTATAGAGGACGCTATAAAGCAAAAATCGTTCTTCTCCACCCCCACGTTGAAAAGTGGGAATACTAAAGATGGTCTCGAAAAATCTGCCATGACAATTGAGGGAGCTGTAAGGATTGGAGGTCAAGAGCATTTTTACATGGAGACCCAGTCCTGCATCGTTTTCCCCAAAGAAGATGACGAACTAGAGATTTTACTTGCCACCCAGAGTCCCTCACATATTCAAAGCTCTGTTTCTTTCTGCCTGGGAGTAGCATCACATAAAATAGTCGTGCGCTGTCGTCGTATGGGAGGTGGCTTCGGCGGGAAAGAGACGAGGACGGCCATTATTGCAGTGGCCACTGCAGTAGCTGCACAAAAGTACGCCTCGTCATTGCATAATATTGCATTGTTATTTTCTATATGAGTCAAAGTATATGCCCCCATTACGGCAATTAAATAACACAACTCACTTTAACCTTTAACTTATTTAACCAGACTTCGGCGACCCGTCCGTTGCATCTTGAACAGAGTTGAAGACATGAAAATCTCTGGATTTCGCCACCCATTTCTCTGTCGCTACAAGGTTGGCTTTGAATCCAACGGCAAAATTAATGCTATCCATGCAGAAATGTACGCCAACGCCGGAATCTCCCTGGACCTCTCGAACCCTGTGATGACAAGAGCAATGATGACGGTGGATGGGGGTTACAACGTCCCTCATTGGAACATCGAAGGCTACGTCTGCCGGACAAATTTACCTTCAAATACAGCTTTTCGAGGTTTTGGTGGACCTCAAGCGTCGTTCCTGAGTGAAACTATCATGGATCATGTCGGAGCTGTACTTAAACTGGATCCAAGCGAGGTGAGTACAGCCATCTTTTCGAGGCAAGATTTCTGTACATTCTGCCGTAGTAACTGTTAGTAGTATTAATTATAGCCTATAGACTATGGTTAATGTCTCCACAAGTTAGCGCTTATTTTGTGTGTAATTTTGTCTATCAAATATTAACTCCTGCAACTGTGTTCAGATACGCAGAATGCAATTGTACGAGAATGGTCACATGACTCCGTTTGATCTCATTCTCGATCAATGTACAATTGCGGAGTGCTGGGATGAGTGCATTCAAATGTCAAATTTCGCCGCCAGGAAATTGGCAGTGCTCGAGTTCAACAAAGAAAATCGCTGGAAAAAACGAGGACTCTCAATGCTGCCCACGAAGCATTTAATAGGATTCACAGAGTCTTTTCTAAATCAAGCGGGAGCTTTAGTGATGATCTACAGAGATGGCTCTGTTTCACTTAATCATGGCGGGACAGAAATGGGTCAAGGACTCCACACTAAAATGATTCAGATCGCAAGTAGAGTTTTGGGAATCTCAGCAGACCACATTTATTTTTCCGAATCTTCCACTGATAAAGTCCCGAACACATCCTCCTCGGCTGGAAGTCTCACCTCAGACTTGAACGGACCTGCCGTCATTGTAATACACACATTTTTTTGATTGAACATATTTCTACAGCGAGGATGATGGTAGTAAAGGGGAAGGTTTTAAAATAAGCCTAATGTTTGATTCTTTGTAGGATGCCTGTCAAAAGTTAGTAACAAGATTGGCTCCATATAAGGCTAAGAATTCAGGGGGGAAATGGGAAGACTGGGTGAATGCCGCTTATTTTGACAGGGTTAATTTGTCTGCTACAGGGTTTCATAGGTACGTAAGTTACGCTTCCATACCAAAATAATTATGGGAGGTGAAATAAGAAACAACTTAAAACTGTTTATTTTGATCGTAATTTATTAATGTTGCAGTTTACAGGTCGGGTTTGACTTGGAGACCAAGAAGGGAATACCTTGTAATTACATTACGTATGGTGTTGGGTGCTCAGAAATTGAGATTGATTGCCTTACTGGTGACCATACTGTGAGAAAACTACTCATTTTGCAATAATCATTAATTTGATTCGTTTTTTTAGATAGTTTCAAAAAATGATGATTTATTTCACATTTTTTATTCGAATTTTTATTTTTGTGAAATCTAATACATACTTGATAGGTCCTTCGTACGGATATTGTGATGGACTTGGGTGAAAGTCTTAATCCTGCCATTGATATTGGCCAAATAGAAGGGGGCTTCGTTCAAGGGTATGGACTTTTCACACTTGAAGAACTCTTGTTCTCACCAACTGGAAATTTGCTCACTAAAGGTCCAGGAATGTACAAGATCCCGTCAGTGTCGGATATTCCTAAAGAATTTCATGTGTCTCTCCTCCGTGGAGCTCCCAATCCAAGAGCAGTTTATTCTTCCAAAGTATACAACTAATTTCATAGCCATACCTTTTTCATTGTAGAGTTTCTATATACTTTTTATATTTTTTACTAAATTATTATAAATGACATTTTAGGCTGTTGGGGAGCCTCCACTCTTTTTGGGAGCCTCCGTATTTTTTGCAATTAAGGAAGCCATTCGTTCTGCGAGGGAGGATAATAATTTGTCATCCGCATTCCGCTTAGATGCTCCAGCGACTGCGGAGAGAATCCTATTAGCTTGCCAGGGTCAGAATCCTCCGGATCAGTATCCGGATGGACACACAACAAACTCAAGTGAAAATACCAATGCGGGTTTTCCAAAGATAAATAAACAGGGTTGGTCTATTATTGTATAAGAATATTATACATATATTAAATCTAAATATTTTATACGAGCCGCCGAATTATGTTTTTCATTTAATAATAATATTATTATATTATATTCAAATTACAAATTACAATTACACACATATTATGTGATTTAGAAAAAACGAGTTTTCGATTTTTCATTAAAACAGGGTTTTTAAACAAATTTTTTGTAATTCTGAAATGAATTCTTTTATATATACTATATAATAATATTACATGCAATAAAAGCTGGCATTTTATTTTCACTTTCATATTATTTTTTTCCCTCATATAACTTTTGCTACTACTCCATGCTGAACATGTAGAACCTCCCATATTTCATATAACAGTACGCTCCGCGTGCTATTCAAACTGAGGCATCTCAGGCACGCGTACAGTAACAGTAACAGACCCGTGTACTATTTAATACTCGCAGATTATTACAGGAAATACAGATCTCTAATACAAAACACCTCACATAATATTATGTGGATCAACGAAACTTTCACCAACCCACGGGTTTTCGAAAGCGGAAGGAAGTTAGCAATGGGGTACAAATATGCAGCATTTGTCCGAACAAAATATGCACCTAAATAATAATTATTTCATCTTGCAACGGTATTAAGTAAACTCAGGAATTCTCATATGTTTGTGCAATGAATAAAAACGATGGCCGACGCGAGGCACCAACACTTGGATATTTTAGGAGGGTGTACTACAAAACATTAGAACCTCTCAATTATTGAGGATTAAACACAATGCACTCGAAGCTTCCTTCATTATTAATATTAATACTGACCCACTGTCATAACAAAGTGAATGGATCAGAACATAAAAGTAGCCACAAAGCAGTGAAAAAGGAATCCTGCTCTTCACGCTCTTAGCACGAGTCTGTCACCAAAACGCCTGATGGATTGGTTACACACGGATAAAAATAATTTACCTTGGATAATTAACAGCTCATCTCCAGTTATATAGCACCTCGCTATCTAATCTTATCACGCCAGATAATGATTTGTAACATTAGAATATAAATATACATACACTGCTTACTAAAATATGAGGGAGCTCTCTTCGTTCATTTATTTTTCAGATGACATGACAAAAGTCTGTCTGTCAAGAGGAAGATTAAAGACGGTCAAAGTTCGCAGTACATCATAATATTATAGCATGTTGTTTTTCATGTATTATTCGTTAAAAGTCTGAAAGTCTTCCATTAAATATTTCCCATGTATCTACAAAAAAATGCGCTGGACTTGAAAAGTGAAAAGCCAGAGTCCAGGTTCAGACTCCAATAAATTCCGTATCCGTGACAGACGCCATCCATCATCCAACATCCACCATCTATCACCTCATCTCCCCAAAAGTGTGATTCATTTACAATGTTCACCATTGGCGCTCATCAAAGATAACAATGAGTGGAAAGAGGTGAAAATTCGCTTTCCTCAAATAGTGCTTCGGCAATTATCTCCAAGTAACAGCCAGATTGTAGTATCCAGTGCAGTGCAATGTGCCTGTCTCTCCTCTCAGTCTCATTTTCATAACTAATAAGACTTTCGACAAATACGATTTTGGAAGCTTTTTGACATTTCACCCTTTAAACTGTAGTTAAAAGTCCGTGAAATTAATAATAAAAATGACAAGGACGAAAATAAATACGGGGGACACTGTCATACCCTTTCTTTTAGCTCCTCTAATTTATTTCTTTTTAATTCCTGTATTATTTTTTGTTTGGATTGTGAATGAACTACTTAGAACAGTTGTACGTCTGCTCTTGTGGTACAAATATGGTCATCGCCTCAGTTTGGTCAACGATGGTTGTGACGCCATTTGGAATTACAAGACAAATGGAAATACCCGGACCGTTCTCATTACGGCGATTCAACCAAAAGCTAATCTAGACGTTGAAAATATTGCAGACTCGTTTGAAAAGAAAGTTTTACTCCATGAAAAGGTGGAGGGGAGTCGTCGGTATCGTCCTTATGAGAAGTTAGAGAAGATCCTGGTCACATCACATGGTTATACCTGCTGGAAATATGATGAGAATTTTAAGGTCAGACGACAATTTCGCTCTATGGAGGCTGAGAAGTTGTACACGGAAAGTGACATGACCGAGCTTCTGTCCACACTGGCTGAAGACATGGAGGAGGACAAGCCCCAGTGGGAGTGGATTTTTTTCCCCAGATATCAAGGTATATTTTCTTTAATTATAAATTCCCAGTGAAATAAATGCAGCTGATGGATTTTGTCGTGTCTTTATATTACTACAGTATCAATCAATGCTAATTTAAAACCGCCTGCATTTGATTTTCTACAGATGCCAATGGCGAGGAGAAGTCCCTCTGGATAATTCGTTTCCATCACGCCTACATGGATGGAATGTCCTTACTATTCATGCTCAGTAACCATTTCTCAGACAACAAACCTCCTCTCATTATGAATCCGGTCAAATTTAAAATCGAGAAATGGAAGAAAGTTCTCTACTACTCCAACTTTCTCATATACGGACCTCAACTGTTCATCACAATGATTTTGAATAAATACAAAACCTACTGGACTCAGCATGGACCTTTCCCCGGAGGGAAAAAGAATTTAGTGAGCACCCCCACCATCCCCATGGACCTCCTCAGGAGTATACGTGCGAGCACAGGAGGGACCATCCCCCTCATCGTCGGCTCCTCCTTCATCACTGCCATGAAGAAAGTTTTACCCAAAGACCGGATTTTAAAGTCTGTGAGAGTGGGTGAGATCGCGGCTATTATTCCCTACAAGAATGAGGACCCACAGAACAGATTCACATCCTTCACCTACGATATCTCAACGGAGGATATTGGGGAGAACCCACCGGATTTCTGTGATGCGATTGCTGACATTAAGCTCGATAGGCTAGGTGGAATGATCGGGCCAGAGTCTCTCTTGTGTTTTTATGCCTTCAAATATTTCGGGAGATTCCCAGCATTCGTCCTGCCTTTCATACTCGACGGCTCTCACCACTCCTTATTCTTTAGTAACATCCCAACATTTGATGAGAAGCTGAGTTGTTGTGGGAATGTACTGGAAGAATTCAGCCCTTGGCCTCCTATGCCAAATCAGACGGGTAAGGAAGCTGCGGAAACAAAAGCTACCAGCGGTCATTCACGGGGCCCGGACAGTTCCTACTCGGAAATTTGCCACCCACTCACAAACATAAGACATTTGACGCCCATTTACACAAAAATCGTCCCTAAACACCGCTCGAGAGGTTTCACGGTTTAATCCTAAAAAATTGTACCTATTTGCAATTTAATTTTACAATGGCCATCCGTGTCAAATGTCGTATGTAGGTTTGTGAGTTGGTAGCAGATTTCCAGGTAGCAAATGTCTTACAACCCATATTCATATTCACAAGCAACTTTGAACTTAATTTAGGAATTTAATTTATTAATTAACCTCCTGATACTTTTCAAGGTATAACTATCGCTTGCACGAGCTACAATGGAAAACTTAAAGTAACTGGAATATCCGACTCATCATGGCTCACAATGGAGGAACTCCAGAAAATCTTTAAAGAGATTCCCAAAGTAATTCAAGTAATTGCGGAGAAGAGCTTCATCCCTAATGTTCTCCCCTCCATAGAAATATCAAAGCCAGGCCTGGAAGGAACTAAAGGGGAAGCTCCTGCAGATGACGAAGAAGGTACTACCACTGAAATTGATGGCAGGGATGAAAGTGACGTTGAGGAGAGTCTGTCAGTGAGGAAAGAAGGGAATGAAACCTTGAACGGTGAGGACGGTCACGGTAGTACGGCTGGCTCAACCGACTCCGAAGCCGAAGCCGAAGCAGAATCCGGATCCGGATCCGAATCTGAAGAAGATGAAGATGAAGAGGATGAAAATATAAATAGCTTAACTCAAGATGGAAAAACGAATGGAGTAGACCCCATCAATGTGATTTTAAACAGTGACGAGGACCATGTGAATTCAAATTCTATCAAATCTAATAAATCCCAAAAGGGTAGCACAGTAGTGGGGACACCCTCAACAGATGATGCAGACAATAATGATGATAAGACTGATGACAGAGTTCCTTTACTAGTACAAAATTAATTCAAAAATATTTAGTTAGCTATGGTTGGAAAGACTTGTCATTTTAAATTTAAATTTAAACGTACCTACCATTACCGTTAAATAGTATGTACAAAATCAGTGTGTAAATGCTTATGACTTCAGTATTTGTATCTGTCTATTTTTATGTGAGTCTTAATAAAAAAATATTCTACAACTCCTACAAAGACCAGCCCTGTAGGCTAAGGAACGAAACTATTATTTATATGATTACAACTTTCTCGTTCTCGTAAAAACATTCCAGAACTTAATACTCATAAAACTTCCATTTGTACAGAGCAAACGGTAGCCATTTCATAATTGGACTGGTAGAAACCTGAATTAGTTTATTGAAGTCGATGATGTCGAAGGATGGAAGGACACGTAACGATTAAGAGAGTTCATGGTGAATACGAGTCAGACTCGAGCGTTGCTTGGATTGGAAACTGGAATTGGTAATAGCTGTGTATTGAGTATTGATATTTACAGCGTCCCAAACCAGTACGCATAGCTGTATAATATTACACTACTATTATGTAGGTATACGTAGCCGCCTATTGTGTAATTATTGTAGGTATTCTTTTTACTCTCTACACTACACATGGCAGGCACTACGACTACGACCGGCAACGTGTAATCGTGGATACAAGCTGTAAAGCGGAAACAATGTACTGCCTAGTTAGGTACAAAACTACAAAGTGGCAAGTGTTGACATTGATGTACCTACATAGAATTTTGAGTATTTTTAAAGAGATTGTTTATTTTACAGCCGGGTGTCAGGATTCTCAGGTCTCAGGATGAAGCTATACAACTACGCAGCGACCTGCCTAATAACGTGGAACGTACCCTCCAAATCGCCTTAGGCTTCCGCTTCAGGGTTCCGCTTCGTTGTCGTCCCTGCCCTGGAACTGGAGCTGGAACTGGAACTAGAGAACTGGAGCCACATCACCACCACCACGTACCAGGGAAATAGTAAGTGAACCAACAGGATTTTACAGGTGTTCCTGCCACTGCTATATAATTACGCTCCGAGTCAGTCATAGAGACGCTTTGTTGTACCTCCTCAAAATGCTACACCAATAAATGTAAAATCCTAAAAGGCTAAGGGTAAAAATACAGCTATAGGCACTTTGTCACTGTCATTTAGTTGACAGTCTATATAAACCTACCTAGGTACTTATATATACTGCTATCAACAATAATAATTGTGAACGAGCTTGGGACATCATGTGCAAAAAGTTTAAAGGCAAACAAACCAACCACCACATCACCACCAGCACCAGCACCAGCAAACAGCAAAATTCAAAGCTTTTGTAATAGCTCCTATCTCCGTCTTACTTCCGCTGACCCTTGACAGAAACCCACAGAGATAGAAACACTACACAAAAAAATGGAGTCTTGTATTGCCGTGTAATTCTTCTGTATGACAATGCCGAATGTCAATAGTCGATAACAAATAATGTGAGTCATAAAAATTCTCAAAATAATAAAATAATACTGTAGAGCAAAATCTGTATTATACATAATACAGATGCCGAAGGTACCTAGGACATTACTGCAGCTGTACTCAAAATGTTTCAAAATACAATAATTGCATTGATATTGAAATGTGTTGACCTTTAAAGTCATCCGTCGTATAGCTACATAACCAATAATAGTTTTAAACTATTCTACCCAAATCCAGGAGTTGGAAGACAGGATCGATTACACATTACACTACTATATAATAGTTCCGAGATGGTTGACTTTCCGCGCACTGAATAAGCTTGACGATTTCAAAACAACTTTTTACTGGTTGTTTTGCAAGAGGTTTGCTCTTGGTTTTGGCGTTGGTGGAACGTCCTGCTATTTAAAAAAAAAAGTATATAAGCATCATTAATAATGCATAGACACCTACCTAGGTAGGTACATACATAATGATGTACAAAATTTGAATCCAAAATATTCTCTTAAAAAAGATGTCAATGTCGTCGTCGTTATTATGACTTTGGGTATACCATTTGCCGTGTGGGTACTCTGTCACAATGGATGAACTTCAACATATTCCTGACATATGCATAATGAACATTGGAAACACAAAGTTCAATGTGATCATTTGTCTCACCGTCCAACATACCGTGAGGATAAAATTATCTCAATCTATGATCACACCACTACACCGCCATATTGCCAAGCCGCGATCAATACATGTATTACATAACCCATGTACCTACATATGTATGCCTAGGCATGCTATCTCTACTACAGTACTACACAACTGTACATGTATGAGCCCACGTACCTAATGGCTTTTAGATGAAATGAACAAAGTTGGCCATATGGACTTGAGAAAGCTTTCATTTCCTACAATGAATTCTTACTCTCTGCATTCGGATTCGGGCTCCGTCCTCACATATAATATATTGACTCGCACACTTCTTCAAGAAATCCCCCCTTTCCCATTTTGAATTTCAATTTGACTCTTACGATATCCGCATATAATATATTGTCAACTTATCATCATTGTGTAAATCCCTCTTCAAATAGAATTACTTTTCGAGGATCCAAAAGCCCACATGGCAATTTAATTTACCCAAGTACCGATGTACATATGGAAGTCTATATGTTTTTTGAATAATTGACACACCTCGCCATATGCCGCTCCTGTACACTGCCCACGGTCCCAGGAAGATTGCCATGCTCAAGGCCTATTAGAACCACCAAATGTAACCGATTATTATGGCTTTTGGATAAACGTGGGAAACAAATGAAAAATTATTATTACATAATAATAATAAATATACTCTGTTGAATGTTGACCATCGGAGAACAAATAAATGGAGGTACCTACCTAATTAACTACGTGCCTTACCTATGAGCATATCTACACATGTTCAATAAATCCAAAAACCCTGCAGTATCATTGTAGCAAATGAATGATGAATGTAGTCATTGATGAGGAATAAACAGATGAAAACGACGACGACGACAACGACTCCGACTCCTGTTACGATAAAATAAAGCCATAAAGTCATAAGCACACTAACTACATACCATGCCATCCACATTACGATACGACAACGACACACGACGCTATTAGAATCCCATACGAGTGGAGTCAAGTAGAAAATCTACGCATCATAATAACGTGATGAGCCTAACCTCATTTGATCTAGAATCTAGAGCTGGAGTTTTAAAAGACCAGAACCGCAGAGAGCATGAGAGCCAGCGAGCAGAAAGAGGGACGAGATAACAAGAAGGACGAGTCGACTACCCTCATCCATCCATTCAACAACATCCAACAAATAACAAATAAATACATAAGCCAAGACAGTGTGATACAGTACATTATAACAGAGTACTACATGCTTCCTGTCAGTCCTTCTGCACAACTTTAAACATGATCCCGTGATAGTCAAGTACCTACCTAACTAACTTTGACTTCAACTTGAGCATACAAAAGCAGTTTGCAACTTGGATTTTGACTTTAAAACTCAAGTAAGTGAAAATATGCATGAAGGAAAAAGACAGAGAGAACTTCCAATTCCAATTCCAATTCCAACCTCCAACGAAAAGTTGAAGGTAGTTTACAGGACTGCACTGGCACTGGCAC
>JAQFZE010000464.1:0-26337 GCA_034695245.1 Dicyrtomina saundersi | reverse complement strand
TCCACTGTCGTCTAGATCTTGTATAAGGTCATCTAAGAATAGATTAAATAGGTTTGGTGAAAGGGTTTCTCCCTGAAGCACTCCAATTAGAACGTTAATCCATTCAGTAAAACCGGATCCGGTTTGTGCTCTTGTTTTACGTTGCTATATAATTGAACTATGATTCGAATAAATTTTGAGCTAACACCTTTCCTTTCTAGCTTGTCCCAAAGCTTACTGTGCACGATACTGTCAAACGCTTGACTCAAATCAATAAAAAGTGTGAATAAATAATTATATTTTGGTTTAGCCAGTGATTTGTGGATTATTGATGTCAATCGAAAGATGTTATCCTGACACCCGGAGCCTTTTTTGTATGCTGAACAAAACCAAAAATAAGATCAATGTAGAAGCCAACACGCTTGCGGAATGAAAATAAAAAGAAATACTATTTTGAACTTTAAAGCCAAATATATTGTATCGTGTGTAACTTTCCCATTCCAAAATGATGTTAATTTTAAGGTGCGTAGACGGCAGTCGGATATCGTGTAGATAGATAATTGGTATTGTTAAGTAGGGTCCCGTGGTTTACTTATGAAATGAATGTAAATGAGTTGAAGTCTAATAAAGTAGGAGCGTATCTTAATTGTTGTTAGTTTTGTATATTTTATTAGTCGTATAGTGTATAGTGTGTGTGGGGTTCTCGCTGTAGCTAGTGAGAAGTACAGTAGGTAGGTAGGTCTAGACTTCTGTAAAGTAGATTATAGAGTGTCGACTCTAATCGTAGGCATCTACTGATTAGAGCTCGGTTCATTACATTTGTTTATAGTTAGTAATGAATCGTCTGCAATGTGCGACTGCATTTATGGCGTATGTACGTACAACGACATAACATTCTGCCCTTTCCCCGAATGGAGAGTGTACATCATTACAATACAATTTACTAGTACAATAAAAATAACAATATTCTGTACAACGTGGAAGTAAAACAAAAGCATGCTATCAATAAATCACAGCCATTTTCATGCTGTATAGCTTAGCATTGAAATAAGCACATGCATATAATCCATACATAAATTAATTATTTCGAATTCGTCTTTTCATCTCTCGTGTGGGTCCTGGAATTCTGAAGTTATAATTTCAAAATTAAACTGAATTTTTAGAGTTCAAAGGTGAGTAAGGGTTTAAACAATTCGTAATAACATACTCTATTTGAAAATTTAATTATATCAGTGACATAATCTTTAGTTTTTAAGCTAATTAAGTAAAATGGAAGTTGTTTCCTAAAATATACAATATCACTTGTTATTGACTATATGTTTTGATTTTGTTGGTTTCAGTTCTCGATTGTGGTGGTAATGGGTCTGTATAGGAGTCTGACATCCGTGACGCGTGTGTTCGGGGTCAACAAATGTCACCCACGTCATTTTAAATTTTCCGCGCAGTACATAGCAAAACATATAGGTACGTGTAATATATTGATTTAACCGTATTCAAATGTACATTAAACATAATTACATACTACAATCAACTAATTACAATTAAAATAAATTACAATTAAAATCACATTTCATTAAATAATTTAATTTCTTGCCTTGTGGAGTTTTGTTTGCCTATTTCAGCTCGGCAAGAACAAAAGCATCAAATGTGAGTAAAATAAAAATAATAAAAGTTACATACATTAAAAATTACATTTTCATGATTATGTGGTAAATATTTGTGATAAATGTGTATTATTCCGTGACAAATTAATCCCGAATTTTTTCTTTTCCCTATACATATATCGTAGGTTGGGCACTCCGTAAAGACGGCATTGCGTACATGTAAGTCCCAGTACGAGTTCAAGTTCGTTGTAGTTGTAGGTTCAGGGTGTAGTATCGGTGGTTAAGACTGATAGTTTGAAGGTAGTGAAGTTAACGGTGTTGGAGGGAACAAGGTCTGAAGTCCTTGGATGAGGACGGGCCCTCCGTTGCCGCTGTGTCGGTTGGCTTGTTGTAGGTAGACTTCTCCACGGTGGTGGTTGGTCTGTCCTCCAAATCACCGTTTGCATCAAGCTGCTTTATGTTCCTCCTGGGTGGTATTAGCTCTCCTCTCCTGATGTAGTAAGGTCGCAGTCTCTCCATATTTACATTGAACTGGATAAGTTTATATTTATAGCGGCCTTTCAGCTTATACACGTTTAGTCTAATGTCTTCTATAATGATATAAGGGACTACAAAAATTAATAAAAGATATTTGGAAGCTCATTTCTATCGGTGTTTATTTTTTAATAAAACCAAATCTCCAACATTAAATGTATGGTCATGTCTAGTATGGTTTAATCGTCTAGCCCATTCAGTCTTAGCATTTTCTAATGCTAGCCGAGCCATTTCTCTCGCGTCTCTTGCTCTTTGGTGGATGTCCACAGTTGTCTCCTCGTGTAGGTGGGGAAGTAAAGTGTCCACCGGTAGAGTAGCCTTCCATCCGTATAGTGTATAGAAGGGTGTTTGGTTTGTTGTTGAATGGACGCTGGTGTTTAGAGAGAAGGTGAGAAAGAATAATGCTTGATCTCAGTGCCTTTTATTCTTTGCAATGTATCATCTTATCATTTCCATAAGGACGTCATGGGTGGCATTTACTGCTCCATTTGATCTTGCCATGTATTCGCTGGAAGTGATGTGTGTAGTCCCTAGGATTTGATTTATCTCCATGATGATTTCATTTACAAATGAACTGCAGTTATCAGACTGAATCATTTTCGGAGTACCATAGCGGGTAACAATTTCGTCAACTATGAATTTTGCGGAAGTTTTAGCGTTACAATTTGGTACAGACTTACATATTAGAAATTTGGTTAGGTAGTCCACTGCAGTTAGAATGTAGCGGTTTTGGTTGGTAAAAGTTGAGATGGGACCAGCAAAGTTAATTTGTATTCGCTCAAACGGCTGAGTTGGTATTTCAATAAATTGGAAAATACCGGCAGGTTTAATCCTCGGTGTTGTATTAAATTGACACTGTTGGCAAGTCTTTACGTAATTCATTATGTCAGTCTTCATCTTAGGCCAGAACGCTCGTTGTCGAATTTTGTGAAAAGTTTTCCGTAAGTTAAGGTGCCCCCCAAGTTTTGCTGTGTGTAGACGGTGTAGCAGGTTGCCTCTAAGGGACTCGGGTATTACAGTTAGCGCCTTAGGTTCCCCTGGGCCTGTGTTTTTAAAATATGGTACAATATTATTTAGTACATAATTTTCCAATTTAGAATTTCGACTAGTCTTGAGTCTATGCATTATAGTGGCTAGCGTTGGATCTTTTTGTTGTTGTGCTCGGAACTCTGGATCTCTAGTTGAGACGTTGACTGTCCAGATTGATAGATCCAAGTCCGACTTTCATGCTCTTGATAGCAAGTCGGATAGGAAATTTAGTTTACCAGCTAAATGTTTTAAATTAATTATGTTGAATCCAGCTAAAACCATAGCTGTTCTAGATAATTTTGGACTCATTGGTGTCTTTTTGTATACAAGTAGCGATCGTAAAGTTGAGTTGTCAGTTTCAATAGAGATAGGTATTCCTTTCAAAAAGTGCGAAAGACGTTTGAGAGCCCATACTATTGCTTCCATCTCCAGAATAGGGACTTGGTAATTCTTCATGGCTGGCGAAAGTGCCTTGCTAATGCAGGCAACTATTTTCTCCATTGGTCTGCAATCCACGATGTGGGTTTGAAACAATGTAGCTCCCAAGCCTCCAGTCAAAGCATCTGTCCGCAGGGTTGTTGGTAGTGTCGGGTCATAGTGGGCCTGGATGGGTGCGGAGGTGAGGGCGAGTTTTAGTTCCTCGAACGCCTCCTGACATTCACTTGTCCAGTTCCATGGTACGTCTTTGCATAGTAGATGGTTCAATGGTTTAGCTATGGCTGCTAGGTTGGGAATAAAAGTAGAATAAAAATTAATACTTTCCATAAAAGATTGTACTCTAGTTGGCGGACGTATTTTTCGAATAGGATCAACGAGCTCCGGGCTCGGTCTTCGGCCTTTTTCATCTATTACGAATCCAAGTATTTATATTTCTTTGTAGCCAAGTTTACATTCAGAAGGTTTGAGTCTTAGGTTGTTGTCAATAATTCGCTGATAGACTTTTTTCAATGAGCTAATATTTGAGTCCACATCTACACTTGGTGCAATAATTTTGTCCAAATAGTGCAGTATTTCCGTGTAATGTAAGTTTCCTAGTAAGTTGATCATCATCTTACTGAAAAATGAAGGTGCCCCTTGGAGTCCAAAGCTTAATTTCACGCAATCATACATTTCGTGGCGTGTGGAGAAAGCCGAGAGTAGGATACTTTTGTCATCTTAAAGAATTTGATTGTATCTAGACTGTAAGTCGAGGGCGGAAAATATTTTCATGCCTCAAAATCAGTGAACTATGTCCTGAATTAGTGGCAAAAAAAAATTTTGCTTACGTGTTTGCTGATTTAAAATTCTATAGTCGCAAACTAGTCTAAACTAGCGTTTATTCGGGTCAGGAATTCGGTCTCTTTTTATTTACTAAAAAGAAAGGGCTGCTCCATTCGCTATTTGATTTCCTAATGGTTTCTTCACGTAGTTGTTCCTCTACTTGCCTGGCAATCTCCATATGTTGGCTCTCTGATTGTGGATGCGGTCTGAGCTAAAATTGTGTGTGGTTGCTCAGTTCAATCTTATATTTTGAGTGTGGGTAGGCTCCAAGTGGGGTTCGGCTAAACATGAATGCCTTTTGAAATTTCTTTACTGAGTTTCGGTATTTCAGCAAATCTTCAGAAATCAGTTTTAAATCAAAAGCTACTTTGTTAACCTCCTTCTCCAGCTCCTGTCCTTCGTACGTAGGGTTGGTCGGCTGTGTTTGAGTTAGAGTAGTAATAGCGTTGATGAATCGAACAGTTGTGTCCTCATAGTTGGTCAGCTGAGCGGTAGCAATGACGGCCCTGGCTGAAATTATTATTGTCTCCTCAGTTGGGTTGACGGCACGAATGTACCTAGTATGTTGGGAAATCATAAAATCAGGAATAATTAAATCTTTAAACTTTCTGTAGCCCAAAGAGATGGCTTCAAAAATGTCGGTTTTGGTTTCCTGTTGGTTTTGCATACAATAAATAGGAATTTCAATCATTTCAAAAGGTTCTACTGTTATTTTGTTTTCAGCATGTACTCTAAGTGTTGCCGTGGTTTGCCTTTGCCTTTTGGTTTGGATGGCTCTGACTGTGGGTTGAGTAGTTTTTGCTTTAGTTTCAGTAGTATGTTGGTGCGATAGTTTGACTTGATCAGAGCCTCGCGTTGATTTGTAAGTGTTCATCGATTTTTGTTTCTCAGTGTTGGAGCTCGAGTTCTGTTGACACCGTGGTGGTTGTTGTTGACTGTGGTTGGAGTTAGTAGTCCGTGTCGTATGTACCTTCTGCATGTCGACTTGCATTGGGTATGAGGCGGGCGTCTCTCTCCTGTTAGTTGTCATTTTCAAGTTTCCAAAATAATTGGATGATAGTACCATATTCTTAGTGTCTATGATGACCTGATATTTCATTATGAAGTCTTCACCTAAGAGTATTTGATGAGCTGCATCCTTTACTACTTTGTACTCATGAGTTATTGGTTTACCGTTCAATACTAGTGTAATGGTAGTTTTCCCTAAGTTAGAAATCAGATTACCATTATAATCCATAATAGTAACATCCCTAGGCCTCGCAGTAATTGCGTTTAATTTCTTTGCAAGGTTTTTATTTATGTTGCTAATGCCAGCTCCAGTGTCTATGAATAAAGTTACAGGGAATGTCTTGGCATTGCCTGTTGTCGTAATTTGTTGGATTATCCTTGCTAATGTTTCATTGGAGATAGCTGACTCGTTGGTTTCTGTGGTGAGCTGGCTAACTGTTTCCGCAGGTTAAAGCTAGGAGAATTTATCAAAAACTGAAATAGTGTCGTTATCAGGTGGCCGGGTGTGAATAACAGAGCGATTCGGCAGGATCACTCTATTATTTAGTTTAAATTCCGTTGATTTTGCTGATTTTGTGATGTGGAGGCATTGGTGTTGGTCTGT
The DNA here is from genome assembly GCA_034695245.1 of Dicyrtomina saundersi. Lineage (NCBI taxonomy): Eukaryota > Metazoa > Arthropoda > Collembola > Symphypleona > Dicyrtomidae > Dicyrtomina > Dicyrtomina saundersi. The sequence continues at coordinate 20,319 of JAQFZE010000464.1, read as the reverse complement.
TAGTTGAAGCTACCATTACCATTAGTTTAGTTTCGTACAGCATTTGGGTGGATGAAATTTGGGATGAAATTTTTTCCACTGAGTTGTTGTTCCCTGTTTGATTTTGCTGCGCATTTCCATTTTGGCTTTGTTGGTTAAAGTTTTGAGTTTGCCGATTATTGGGATTTTAATTTTGCTGACGTGGATTCTGTTGCTGGTTGTTTTAATTCCGACGACAGCGACGTAGTCCATGTCCTAATTCATTACACGTGTAACAACGGATGTTGCTCCAATCCAATGGTTGACGACCACGTGGTGAGTTGTTGGAAGTTCCAAGTTGGTTTGATGAGCTGGAACTCTGATTGGAGTTAGATTGCTTACGTGTAGAAAGTTTATTGACTTTTGTCGTCAACGTGGCAATGGTGAGTTGGACTTTTTTTATCGTGTCTAGCGGCGTGGTGACGGCCATAATTACTTCACGCTTGATCGGGGTTGAGTCTACATAGTCAGTATTATCATATGCCAATAATAACTTCTGTAGTCCTGCAATAGTTGTAGGTTTTGTCTGGGTACGTAGAAATGTCTTTACGTTCTCCCTCAAATTTTTTGAAATTGCAGATAGAAGTAAATCGTCCCCTAATTTAGTTTTATCACAATTATGCTTTAAAAAAAAAGGAAGCTGTAGCAGTTTCATCGAGCTGCTGTTTTTGTGCAAATATTTCGTCGTATAAAAATAATGGGTTTTGAGTCTTTGGACATTCTGCTTTGATCCTAACAATAATAGCATCTACACCGGTCTCATTGTCAGCCATGACTCTGGCGTTGACTCTTATTCAATTTTTAACAACTCGAGTGGTCACTGCTTTGATGACAAATTGTTAAGCGACTTTATTTTGTATTGTATTGTATTTGAAGGGATCTCCCACAGTATGATTGACTATGCGAGATGCCACTAATAGGCCCATTGCAGACTACTCTTATACTATAACTTTAATTTAGGCATTACGCAAAACGACCTGTTGCCATTGTATAGGACAACAAGTCTTTAGGTGTAGCCAGTAGTAGTAGATCAATTGTCAGGATGCATGCACCCAGGTAAATATTCCTGATCATAATATAGCTCGGACACACTGCCAAAAAGTGATAAGCTGTTTCCGACTCTGTTCCACACTGGGGACATAAAGGTGAATCTGCTAGTTTCATTCTGTGCATGTGTGCCTGGAACCTTCCATGACCAGTGAATATTTCCACTCGCCATTTTAAGTGTATGCGCGAGAATCTTGTGAGCGAGCGATTTCCATACCATGGTTGGTCAATCCAACGCTTTGATTGTGCGACTTTCTTTTCTATTTGCAGTTCTGTAGCCCATGCTTCAAAATCGCCCGTTAATTTTGCAAATTCCTTTTTGTAGATCTGTGGCTTTGTATATTCTGGTATGAGTAGGTTTAGAACTTTGTATGAAGCCATTTTTACTTTCTTAGGTAATATAGGTGATATTGCCTTTTCCTCTATTAGGTAATTAAAGATTTTAAAATAGTTGTCTTCTAACTTATGATAAAGCTGATCTAGTAATTGTTGTCTAGCTTGTCTCCGTCGTGCTCATTCAAGTGCGGGAGATAATAATACCCTTTTAAGCTGTCGTCTCTTTCTAGCTGGTGGAGCCGGCGGCTCTTCAAGTTCCTCAAATTTATGCTCTAGTTTTTCCTCTCCTGATGCCTCCGCTTCTTGGCTCTCAATATGCTCAGATTTTACTATAGAGTTGTTACTTACAGTTTTGTCGGCGGTTAGAGTAGGTGAGGTCAGGTCAGCAATTAGGTCGGGGCCTACTAGTTTGAAAGTCAGGGCTTGTAATTTGTTCAACAGTTCAAAATCGTCTACCAGCTGGCGGTTGGACTTACTGGTTTTTGGTAGTTGTTTCTCTAGTGATAAGTCCTCCAAACCGGAGTGAAAGCCTTTTGGTGGTGGTTGTACCTGGTTGAAATCTGGTTTGAGAATTGATACTTCCTCTATTTCAGGTGAACAAGAACCGGCGGTAGTTGCAGTGGTGTCAGCTCCCGATAAAATAGTTTCTTCTCCTTCGTCCTCTAATGCCCTGTCCAGGTGCTGGATATCTTGGTCCAAGTCCCTTCGAAATTGTAGTTCTCTCCGACGTTCAGGGTTGCTAAGAGTTACCGTAATAGGGTGAGGTTGTCTCTAGATTGAAATTTCACTCGGTGTTACTGGTATGTGGCGTGGCACAGTTAAGTCCGGAAACCTCTCAGGACACTCAGATCTTAGAACGATCTCTTCGCCTACGTATACGCCGTTTTTGTATTCTTCAGCCTTTACATATAATAAGTGAATACCAGGTAATAGTACTATTGCTCTTGGTGGTGTTTGTGTGGGTTTTTGCGGTTCACTCGTTGGTTGTTCAGGTGTTTCTGTGTTCGTAGCTTTTTCATCTTCTGAAAGTTGTGGCTTTTTACTTGCTTTTTTATTTCTACCTAAAATACTTTTCATTTCGCGTTATATTTTATTTGTGATACTTAATTAAAAGTTTACTTGTAAAAATATTTTATATAATAATCTTTAATTTATTTTTAGTGTTTTTTTATCTATTGGGGTACGTTGAAACGTTAAAATGTGGGTATCCAGTTTTTCAACTAAAAAGTTGAAACCTGCACCTATCACCAGTGTTAAGTACGGTTCTGTGGTTTACTTATAAAATAAATGTAAGTGAGTTGAAGTCTAATGAAGTAGGAGCGTATCTTAAACGTTGTTAGTTTTGTATACTTTATTAGTCGTATAGTGTATAGTGTGTGTGGGGTTCTCGCTGTAGCTAGTGAGAAGTACAGTAGGTAGGTAGGTCTAGACTTCTGTAAAATAGATTATAGAGTTTTGAGTCTAATCGTAGGCATCTACTGATTAGAGCTCGGTTCATTACATTTGTTAATAGTTAGTAATTCATCGTCTGCAATGTGCGACTGCATTTATGGCGTATGTACGTACAACGACATAACAGTATGTTAAAGGCATTTAGGGTGGGACACAAATGAAGTTACCCACATTCGTCACATTGAGGGTGGGTCAATTGAAAAAAGATGGCACACCGTGTTAAAGATATAGCCTTTTAAGCAACGCTAACGAGATTAACAAGGTAGGTGGGTGTGTCAAAAATGTGGGTAAATTTGTGTGGCGTCATTTATGTCCAGCCCATTTACCCGTTTTTGCTGCTATTAAATACCAGAAATTTTGACATGGGTCCATTTAACTGTTAATTGTCGAGCAATGGCCTGTCTGAGCAAGTTAAAAAACAATACAGACCAGCCTGCTCGCTTTTTTGGTCGCTTAAAACTTGTTTCTTGAAAATCAGATTAATACTGTGACCTGTAGTGTACGGCCAACAGACGGACGGACGGATTAGATTCTTAAGCTCAGCATCAAAGAATTCGACAACTAATTTAATATTAAAGAAATATTTGTGTGAATCTCAGTAAAAATACATTTACGTCTGCTTGAAATTTTAATAAAGCAATACTAGGAACTAGAATAAACTAAATCACGAACTTTATGACTAATATAGTATCGGCGCAAGCCTGTGACTACAGAAAACGTACAAGCATATGAAGGAGACATTTGGTTAGGATTGCAATTATCATTTACACCGTAGTTTGTATTCGGGTGCAAAGCGTAAAATTTAAATTTGACAATTAATGGAGGTTTTTTGTGTGCTCTCAATATTAAAATTGAAAAACGACAATAATTATTCTGATGCAAAACCAGTACTCTATGGTATTGCAAGTCAAAATCCATTACATGTACTGCACTGGTTGGGTTTTATTTTTTTCTCAGTACTTCAGTCTCAAAAGCAGTACTCTACTGGGGAATCTAGTACAAATGGTAAGTCTTACATAAAGTACAATAAAAGCTCGTGATATAGTTGATACAATTGGAAAACATGTAGGAAAAGTTCATTTTTCTGGAAGTACTGATTTAGTTTCTAGTACCAAAAACAGAATATTTAAAGGTAATAAACCAGTAGACGTAGTAATTAAAACCAAAATGCATCACGATTTATCTTATACTACTTACAACGTTAACAAATAGAAATTAGGCAAGCAGAAAATTACCAAATATGTGGATAAAATAGAAAGTCCATCTTTTAATGCAGAACAACGTAGAGTTGCAGCTAAAGCAGTTATTAAACCTTAACCAGTTGTAGGTATTGGATTACATGATAGTAAATTATAACATTCTTGGTCACTGACTGCTGGGCAGTGTGCACGTTCCCTGGGCTGTGCTCTTGTAATTTTTTGGATTTACCTGTGTTGTGGTGGTTCCTGGCTACCTGAAGTCACGGTTGAATGGTTTCAACCCATCTGTAGTGCAGTTAGGTACCTGGCGCCTCAAATGCCACGGCAGGAAGCCCATCTGTATCCTGTAGTTTGGTGGGTTACTATTGCTGCTGTGCTGTATTTTGCTGTGGTTCTAGTCTGAATTTCTGTGCAGTTTTTCAAGTTTCCGAGTTTTTAAGAATAAGAATTACATCGATTTTAACCACAACTAATACTAAATTTGTTTATTCGGTTTTTGATCTTATTTATTTGTGATTGCTGCTGTTTTATTGTGTTGACTTGTAGTTTTGTATTAGTGTTAGAGTAGTAAAGTAAGTTTAATTTATTTATTAAGTTGTATATAGTATTATTTCATCAGAAGGTAATAACTTGTAATGTTTGTACTGCAATATTGTATTATTTATCAAGTGCATTAAATGCAGTCTTAAGCTGGGTTGAAAAGGCTTTATCTATCATCAAAGCATAGTATAGTGGCTATTATCACATAGCTACTGTTGTGACTAGCAATCTTTCAGATCGTCTCCCTGGTTTGGGGCGGCAATCTAGAGTGAAGAGTCTTGGGTTCGAATCCAAGCTAACGCCATATAGGGTGAGCCAACTACTACTACTACTTCTTTGCTTTCCTCTTCGTCTTCCTTTTTTACTGTCTCCGTGAAACAGTTGGCTCATCTTAACCACCCATTTTGCTTCAATTATTTTAATTTTTTTTTTTGAATTTTTCAATTTATTTGGCTTTTGTTAAACTGGTTTGGGGGGAGGGGCGAGTTACGTCACATTTCCTGCCTAGCCCTGTCGTCGTCCGCAACGTATTAGCAGCTAGTCTGATTTTACTTTATTCTTTTAAACCTTTAAGTTTAATTGCAGTACTAAGGTATTGTAAATTTGGGTATAACTCACTGATTGTCGTACTGCATAGCTTATAATATTATTATGTATCCGTGCTTGCACCATGGCATATAGGTGTAGTACGTGTAGGAAAAGACTAGGTTGGAATCAGTCAGTTGTAGTATGTAGTAGATGCAATAGGAAATTCCATGTTGTATGTACTTTACTTACTCTTGAGGGCATTCAAGGTGACATCAATTTAGACTGGGAATGTATATAGTGTAGAAGGGATGGAATTGAAGTTGTTTGTTGTGGTTGCGGTACTGCCATTGTAGTTGACCAGTTCAGTAATTTTGGTGATTTGAATTATTGTATGCAATGCTTATTTCCATCGTCTGATTACCCTAATACTTCTAATTTTTCTGTGGTAGGTAATGTACTTGAGCGTAGTACTTTAAGTAATAATGAGTCTGTTTTGTCAAGTTTCAAAGGCTTCAAGGTTTTGCACATCAATGTTAATGGCCTCAATATAGCTAAACTTGAAAGTCTAAAACTACTAGCTATTGAATATAATTTAGATTTATTATGTATAAGTGAGTCAAAGTTAATTAATGTTGTGCCTTCAGGTTTGCTAGTAATTGAAGGTTATTCGTTGCATAGAGTTGATCGGGATGATAACTGTAGCCGTGGGGGTGGTGTTGCTATGTACATTAGGGATGGAATTTCGTTTGTCAAGTTAGATATGTTAATTGAACTACCAAAACCAAGTAAGGTTGAGTTTATGACAGTCAAGTTAAATGTACCTTTCTGTAAACCTAGGCTAGTCACCGTAGTGTATAAATCGCCTATTGTATGTAAGTCAGTATTTTTAGAATATTTTGGTATTTATGTTGCTCAATTGACTTGTTTATGGTTTGAGCAGTTTGTCACTGGTGATTTAAATATAAACTTACTGGTTTCGGATAATTCAACAAAAGCTCTGCTAAATACTGCAAGGGTAAATTGTTTAAAGCAGATTATTGTGCACCCTACTCGTAAAACGTAGTTCCACTAGTAGTTTAACCTTGAGGATTCTTAATGACGTTCGTAAGTCATAAATTAATCTGTCTATGTTCATACCCTTCTGGTGGTGAGGCATAGAGGTAAGGTTCCAGGGTTTTAGTTCATTAAGCTTTGGTTGGTAGCTTGAATGTAGCGAGGTATTTGTTTATAATACCTGCGTCGGCCAGTGTCAATCTTGATGTCAATTTATGGGCTTGAGTTGTATGTAATCCATGTAGGATGATGGATTTGTCTTTTGTCAAAATATTGAGCTTTGCTTTGAATTTATCACCTTCTGTGATGTAGACATACGGTTAGGCAAAGTGTTTGAGTTTGAGTTTGAGTGAAATTTATTTAAGTGTCAAGTTCATTCAATACAAATGTACTGCTTCACAATGAAGGACACTATTAATTAAACTAAAATTATATTAAATTAGAATACAACTAGGACATAATACAGTTTTATCATTTCCATAATCTATTATTCAAACAATAATCAATCCACTGATATGACACACCTCATGGTGGCTGATATACTGAATACTACCGCTGAATACCGGTGTCCTCAATTTATTTAAATGTTTAGAAAGCAACAGCCAAAAATCACATGGTTCATCTAAACATTAGAGATTATCAGGCAATGCATTCCACTCCGTAATACTCCTATATAAAAACGAGAGTCTATACGCCTCGGTACTACAATTAGCCGGACATTCCAGTAAACATGAATCACTGGACCTTGTTATGCGCTCTGAATTCTTTACAACAAACCAAGAGCTAAACTTAGCAATGTTAGACCCATACCTTAGCATACTGTAAACAAATGACATAGAGTGCAGACTAATTCGCTCAGAAACAGACAAGGTATTTGTTTGCTCAAGTAAAACATTCTCCATAATTACTACTTGGTTACCTCCTTTACGCCTCTTTTTGAACAAGCTAGAATGAGTAAACTGAACAATAAGACCATTAATTTTATTCTTCAGTACCTGTTGTTCACCTTTACTTCAAACTGCATATACAATGGCACAATAGTCGACTATTGACAACACAGGCATTCAGCATTATTATAAAAACATTGAAATTTAAGTACCTCTTTACATTACGAATTATACCAATTTCGAAACTTACTCTATTCTTCACATACACAAAATGACTCTTAAAACTCAGATTGGCATCGACAATGACACCTAAGTATCTGAATGTCGAAACTCGCTCCACCTCATTGCCATTACAACTTAGCTTAATATCTTGTGGCAATTTGTCGTATCTGGATTTACGCAAAATCATGAATTTTGTCTTGGATACATTTATTTTTAAGCCCTGTGATATAAACTAATCACTTACATGATTCAAGCAATTCTGAATATATTGAACCGACTTGACAAATACAGAAGAATAGCAATACAACACTAAGTCAACCGCATACCGAACATAATAAACTCCATAAGAAATAGCATCCGATACCTTATCTATGTAAATAATAAATAAAAGCGGGCCTAAGACAGATCCTTGCGGAACCCCAATGCATAAATCAAAACTGTCAGAGATTGTAGACCCAATCGTTACCCTAAATTTCCTATTACGCAGAAAGTCAGCCAATAGTTTTAGCAAATTAGGGTCCAACGTGTACACATCTTTCAGCTTAATTAGCAATTCAACATGAGAAACAGAATCAAAAGCCTTCTGCACGTCTATAAAAACTGCTGTCCACATTTTCAGTGTATAACTTCTATTCCAATTGTCTAAGGTACTAACATCCAAGTTCCGCTTGCCATGTGAGACTTAATTTCTCGGTTCATTGCGTCAATCCAGTCTGCTTTCTCTAGAGACTTGATGGCTTCTTGATAATTTGTTGGTTGTACGACTTTCTTCTCTTTATAGGAGTAGGGCTGTGGCTTAATGCGTAAGCTTTTTCGTCGTGGCTCTCTGGGCTGATTTTGGTCCTTCACAGTAACTGAGAAGGCGATCATTGGGAGTGGGTTGATTACCCGCATTCTAGTCAAATTATCTACTACAAGTTTAAGATCTTCTATTCTACTTCTACTTGTTCTGCCCAGATAGAAATACAATTTTTAGTTCCTTTAATTGGTGGGATGTCATCTGTGTCTATGATGTCATCCGGTTTCTGTGGCTTTGATCGGGTTTGTCAAGTGCTAGCAGTTGCATTGTTCCGAGCATGTACCGATTTATTTACGGGAACTACTGTCTCTCTTGCTTTATGGGCAATAGATGCAGAGTTTGTACTAGGGTGAGCCTGTTCTGTGTCGCGACCTTGCTTTGTTGGCTCCCTTTCTAATATTACGGTTTCCGTGTCAGAGATATCCTTTTTCTTCTGTAGGTGTGTTAATCACGAGGTAATCAGAGTCTGAATCTGAATCATTGTAAACTGTCCTAGTCACTTGCAGTGTGGGTGCCTCATCGTCTTCTGAATCACTATCTTCTGCTTGTACAAACAAGTCTGTAAATAACCCTCGGCTTTCGTCGTGGCGTTTGAGGAATCAATTGATCATAGTAATCTCCTTTTCTGAATTCCATGTATTCTCCAATATGAGGATCGTATAACATCTGTATTGATGGATCTGGTTAGTACCCAGTGAAGATTCTATTTTTCATGTCACCAATCCAGCGCTTGTTTAAAGTTTTTCTTCATACGGCTAGGCATCTGAATGATGTGGTAATTCGCCCAGCAAGTCGGGATAGTAGTCGTTGTTAAAACGAGTACTACTGTGTCGTTTACCTGTAGCACTCTGTTGTTTGCGTGTGCGGCCAGTTTAATGGCCTCTTCCTTAAATCTCTTCTGTAGATGTCCTTAGGATAGGAGAATTGTTGCTGTTTCTAATAGCTGTCTCAATTCTATTTGAGCTTTTCCATGTCTTTCCCCATGGTAGACTATTTGTTCTATAGTCTTATTCTTAAGGCTGTCTTGTAGCAGGCCTTTTACAAATTCAGTGGCGTCACTTGTGTAGACGGCTTGAGTTTGTGCTTGTTTCCCCCTGTTATGGGGTTTCATGACCTGATTGATTTCACCATAAATATCTAATGCTGTCAGGATTTTATGAAATGATACTGTCTGGTATCTGGTATAATCATCTATTTTGAAAAGAACGTAGGTATTTTCTCGATTGGATTTTTTGCATGCTACTGCATAGCCAGCATGTAAAATTTTTTCTTTTTGATATGCTTGTTGTTTGCAAGTTACTTTACTTTCTTTATTTCATATTTGAGCACACAGATCACATCTGTAGTCGTCTTCGGATTCGAAGTCCGGTTTGACATGAACTGCTTTTATTTTCCGAGTTCTGGCAATCTGTTTATAGCATGCATGTCCTAGTTTCTCCTGATGCCTTTATCTTGGTGTGATGGTCATTTGTCTTGATTCTCTTGCTTGAGCGAATTTTTCAATTGAAATGGGCTTAAAAGACATGACTTGTTGTCCAGTGTCTCTCAAATTTCTGAGTAATGGGATTGCCAAAATTACTGTTTGTGCAGAATGTCTTACTCCATCTCAACTCGTATAGGGTGGTTTGACTAATTTTGTCCTAGTTTGATCTCCTTAAGACTTGAGTCCCATTGTATTACAGGCCAAGTTTGCTGCGAAAAGATTAGCTGTATTTTGTAAGAACTAAACGTCTTCAAGGATCACTGAGTTCCATAATACTCCAGTGCTTGCGCAAACAATCATTGTTCCTAATCCGGGTGATTTTACTTCTTTATTATTTGCTAGAAGTAGAATTCGGGTTCTTTCTGGAAAGTTGGTGTAGTCTATATACCAATCTATTTTTCCACAAATGAGTACTGTAGACCCCGTGTTATAGGTCCAGTAAAAATGTTCGGGTTGTGGCGTGTAGCCGTTTATTTGACCGTAAAATATCGGTTTCACCCATCTGGGGGTTTCGAGAATATGTTTTCTCGTAATGTTAAGTTTTCTCTGGATAGACGATATTCTTATCCTTTAATGCCTTTTGTATTTCTTTAGTGGAGGTGTAGAACTTTCTCTGTTTTTCTTTGAATTGCTCATCTTCTATATTCCAGCAATTCGTCATTGACTTGACTTTTGATATCATGTGAGTCTTGAGTCTCGCTATGAAAATGTTATTCCGTCAGACTTTTCCGGGAACGAATGGTCCAGGCGGATTTCGTCTTTCTTGTAGCCTCTTAGATTCCAATGATTCATCAGGAATTGGTAGGCTGTTTCCACGTACTTCACAGAGATGCTCTGTATTTATCATTCTTGGCGTTTCGGCTAAAATTCGTAGGAAGACATCGTATTCTGCTATCTCAATACACTGTGTGAGTGGATTAAATGAGAGTCTCAATTTTTTCAAAACTTTAGTGGTTGAAATTGTAATTTTTGCTTTTAGATTTCTTGGGCAGTTCTGTCTAATGTGCTCTATGCCACTGCAATGCCAGCACTTCACTTCTTCTGGCTGTTGTGGGCTTGTATTTTCAGTAACTCGTACTTTAAGTGAAGGATTTAGTAATAATCCTTGATGCTTTTCTAGGAAACGCTTTAATCCAGGTGGTGAGTCAAGTAATGGACTTTGAACTATTGGATTTCTGAACGGGAGTCGAATGTGAGAACGTTCTAATAATTTCTGCCTACTTCTGGCATGTGTCTAATATTGATACCATTAAAAGAATCGAGGTTCGATCTGACTGATTAGGTCATTGTCTTTTCCAGACAATACGTACTGAGCCAAAACTTGCGTCATGTACTTCTCTTTGTCTGATTGTAATAAATACGGATTTTGTCTGAGTCTTCTGAGTATTTCTCTTGGAGTTGAGAATGCCTTAGGCTTTGCTTCTGTTTTTAGAACGAATTTTTGTAAATTTGTACGTTCTTTTACTGAGCTAGCCTCTGACTTATAAGCAGAGGGCTTTATGTATTGTTTCTTCTTGGTTTGCTTTCCAATTTTTTTGCGTAGAGAGGCGAGTTCCTTGCTGTCTGCTCTAATTCTATTTTCCAAAATATTTATTTGATTAATCCACGTTAATGATGGTGGATTGGCAGGGCATACTGCGATCAGAATGTTTTCACTCCGTTGAAAATGTGTACGAAGTGGCAAGCGCCAAAAATGACTTTCTGCACTCGAATACTACAAGTGGCTGGTAGTGCGCCGTCTTTGACTTCAAGAGATTTATGTAGATTTTTATTTTGCCCTTCAGATTATTTTCTATCCTCTTCTGAAGCCAAAATTCTGTTATATTGTGTCCTTTATTCGTAAGAACTTTTATGAAGTTCAGAAAATAGGATCTTGCCAGAACGGCAAACAATGATATACCAAAAATAAGCTTTATAGGGTTTTCTCAATAAAATCAGTAATAACTTGTGTGAGTGGGGCTTCGTGAAGCTGAACTATTCTTTACCAAACGGATTAAACAGAATATTTACAACTGTATTGTTTTGTCTGAACTGATAAAATAAACTGAATACACGCTTTAAAATCCTAAGATTTTCTTCTTAACATCAGCGGCACTTTGGGGACGCTGGCCAGCGGTTTTTAGAAACCCGGGTTAGTGGCTAATTTCAGTAGCTATAACTAAGCCGTGCTGATAACGTATTATTATTTCTGATAGAAATAGACTAGTTAATTATGATTAAACTTGAAAATTTCTATAAATCCATGTATGGATTTAAGACAGTATATGTATGAAAATCCAAAAGGACTAGAAAGAAATTCTAGATTACTACTCCAGTCGGCTCTCAGTCTCGAATTATGTTCTCTCTTTATTCTTTGCTCTGTTAAGAACTAGTATTGATAATTTAGGTGCACGAATGTTTACATAACTGTACGGTCGAATTGTTTCACTTACTGTAGCAATGACAAATAACTATAGTAGCATTTACACATATTACATATTGGAAATGATACTTATAATTTCAACATATCCTGTATTGAAAAATACAATGTACCTCAATGTCGATCCGACACGGCAATAAAATGTTATGCTTGAGTCATATAATGCGACGAGGGTCAAAAGTCCCTCTGTCATTATAAAATAGTTCAAACAATGTACAATGATAAGGATAGGCCAAGTGCCTAAACTTGAGCTTCTTAAATAATACAATAATTTAAGAATATTCATCTCCATGTTAAATGAAATGTTACAATTTAGCAGATAGTGAGAATGTGATCAAGATATCACATTCTGCATCTTACATGACTTCCAATCCAATTATATGTAATATAAACATTTACAAATAATAATGAAATATTAATTGATCAGGAATGCAGTCTAATCAATTATATACAAATCAATGTCGCAATTAATGTACTAAATATGCAACTATGTACTTCGCCCTCCTTACTGATGCAAGCATGTCCGTATAATACACCCTTGGAATTTTAATCTTGTTATTTGCTGACGATATCATACTCCTTGCTTCGAACGAGCTAGACCTGCAAAGGCAAATTGACAAACTTTGCAGTTTCTTTAAAGCAAATTTCCTAAAAGCCAATCTCTTAAAGACGAAGATCATGATATTCCGAAAAGAAAACAGGATCAGTAACTCATCCAAGTTCAACTGGGATGGCAACCCACTGGACATTGTCAGCCAGTACATTTACCTAGGCGTCCCCTTCTTACAAAGCGGAATGTTTAATGAAGCAAAAGACCACTTCTTCAGCAAAGCCAAAGTAGCACAATCCAAGCTATTCGACCTCTTTTACCGAGCTAAACTAAAAATCATCAGCTTGCACATCAAACTCTTTAACTCTATTGTCAGCTCGATATTAATGTATGCCGCGCCTTTTTGGGGAATCCGCTACATTAATGAACTCGAAACTTTTCAAACTATGTTCCTGCGACGACTCACTGGCTCTTTAAACTCAACACTAGGATACTATCTTCGGCTAGAGACAGGAATGCTCAACTTCAAACTGCAGTTATTTAAGGCACTACTCAAATTCATTGAAAAGATTGTTAACTCCAAAGAAAGCAGCATTACCTGGAACTGCTAAAAAGAACCTAATAATATCAAAGCCACCGATCCCCGATACAACTGGAAGCTCCAAGTGGAAAAGATCTTTACCGACGCATCCCTAGAAGAAGCTCTTTAAAATCTGGACAATCAGTATATAAAGAAGAATAAAGGAAAGATCCTAGAGAAATACCGACTCTACTGCATTAACGTAGATGTCCAAAAAATGCAGCGCTGTAGTACACTAAGGCACTACGCCCACCTGAAGACACATGCCCTAAGATCTGAATACTTTGGGATGAATCTAGCCTGGAATACGGTAAAACTCGTACTGAACCTGAGAACCGGCCTTCCCAGAATCGTTCTCAGAGGCAAAACTACCAACCTGAATGGCATGAAGAAGATATGGAAACAAGCTGAAACATCTGACTGTGAGCTATGTGGAAGAGAAACAGAAGACGTTTTCCACGTTATGCTGAATTGTACTCATTACAGATCACCTAGAACAAAATTCCTCAGAACACTGAGCGAAGCAAGACCGACCAGGGAAAATCTCATACTTGAAACCTTCATCTACTACTCAGATGCAAACGGGTTTGCACAGCTCTTTAACTTCTGGGACGAAGCCCTTAGGACCAGAAAATTCTACTACAGATGTATTGAAGATGCATAGACCCTCTTGACTCTCCCCACCTATCATACAATTTTTTGATGAATTCTACTTATATTACACCACACTCTTTAATGTGTTTTCTTTTTGCAACGTTTGATATGATTAATTCTCAGATTAACATACAGAAATATCGTGTACTGTGACCTATTGAGGGTTTAATTTGAATCATGCAATAATTTAAATTTTTACCATGCTTACCTTACAGACCTCAAGAAACAAAATCCAAGAAATTAAATAAAAACGCACACCTACACATACAGACCTTATACCTATATTTCATTATATTATACTATTTAACCAAGGACCATTATTATTATCCTTGTATAACCAAATGTAAATAACCAGTGTTGTATGGGCTGCGGCCAAATTGACCTAACGAATAAATTATTATTATTATTATATTCTGTAACAACACTAATCCTACTACGGTTTTGAGAGTTGTATAGTAGAAGGAGATATTTTAGGCTGTGTCATTTATTAAGAACGTTATGCTTGTTCACGACCAGATTTAAATTTTAAAGCTCAAATAGGCGCTCAATATCGTTGTGGAACTTTAAAACTGTTGAAATTAAAACTAAGGTTAACTAGCCAGATTATTTTGGATCTTTTGCATGTGGAAAGGGAGTAATGTTTCTAACAAATTACCTTTAAATAAAATTCAGCAGTTAATATATATTTTACTTAGTTAAGCTAAGTATATTCCTGAGCAGTTTAAAAGTAAGCAACGCTCGCTGAGAGACTAAGCACATTTTGAGGTAACCGAATTACGGTTGTCTTTGTTATACACAAACCTAAAAGCTTATAAATTAATTTAACTAGACCATCATGAATGGAAGAGACTAGCCAATAAATTACTTTGTTGGTTTGTTTCAGAGGCTTCTTGTATTTATAAAAACTAATTTCTAGTTTACAACGTTTACTTGTTATGTCATTTGGCTGACGACGCCAAAAACTTTGAATCTCTAGAGAAAAATTTCTCTGCATTTACTTATAGGTATTTCATGCAACGTTTAAAACAACTAGTTTGAGGCTCTAAAAAATTAGAGTTATAGCAAGCTGTGAATAGAATTAAAGAGCAAAGTAAATTTAAGAAAGTCTCTCGAGTCATAAATTCATTTCCCGTAAACTGTATTTTTTCAAAGGTAAGAAAATGTTATTTATGAATACACACACTTAAGTGCTGAAAATAGAGACAATTGTTTTATAACAAATATTAACAGAATTATTATAACATTAGACATTTTGTCTAAAGCAGTTGCTGATAAGAAAGTTATGTATTTAAAATGTAAATATTTTCAAAATGTTAAAAATATAGACGGTTACTTTATTCCTTGTAAAAAGTTGGGAATTGTATTCTGCAATACAAATAGTTCATCACATATTCAACACTTATTCTTTATAACCTTGAGCTTAAATGCGTATTATTGCCAATTAGTGAGGACCTTTTGAAGTTTTTATGCATTAATTTATTAACTTAAAATTGCAACAAAAAATTGTAATAATAATTGTTGTTTGTAAATCAGTATTACCTGTTACAAAAATGAAGATCCAGTAAAGTAAATTCTTGCAGTTAGTACTAATGAATGTTGGCTGTATAGAGAATTATAAATATATTGATTAAGCAAATCGTGTATTAAAAAATTAAACTTTTAATATTGGCATCTTTCATTGTTTGAGATAGCAAGCAATAACTGCACTGCTGTTGAAATGAGAAAAAAGCAGCACACCAATATTGGGATTGCGTCAGGAATTTGTCGGCAAATGTTGTCGCGCTCAAGAATGACGTGCAGACAAAAAGTCATGTCGGACCGGCTGCACTTTACTTGTCAGCCAAAGGGGTCGGCACGGGGTTGGCGTGGCTATAAATTGTTTTTTAGGATGTAATTGTATACACTCATTAAAAAATGTATGATATTAAACAATTATTTATTAACTTAAGAAAATTTAACCTAGTTAGTATTAGCAAAAATAAAGTCGCTTTTTTGTACTTTTCTTGAATGAATGAATCTAATAACTTATTTTCATAGTAACTGTATGATTGCTTTTGTTTTTTTAAGTACTAGAATTGGTTACGTAATTTAGTGTTTAATAAAGTTATCAAGTTTATTTGTCTATACATGACGTATGGACACATGTATTATTGTATATAATAAAATTAGGTTTATTTATAAACAGACTCTAGCCAGAGCATTGTAGTAGAGTAGTTCAGATCTTTAGATGTTTAGTTGCGTAAAGATAACCCCACAAAACAGAACCGCATGCAGTTAGTGTTTGGTTTGGTTTCCTTTGCGATTCAGTTGGGTTTCATTTTCCTAATAGCACAAGACGAGTTTAAGACGTACTGTGAACCTAAATTATAGTTAACGCATACTTGTCCAAAACTCGTACAACTATGGAAAAAGTTCCAGTTTAAGACGTCTGTAGGTAGAGATTATGCGCGACTCGTTCACGTTTCTAGTTCGTCTTTGAAAAGCCAGATTTGGTACGAGCTGAACAAGTTTTGAACCAAATGGTACCGGCAGACCCAATTCGAACCAAATGGTACGCGTAGTACTAGTTTTGAACGAATTTTAAAGTAGCACTTTGCAGATACATTTGATAAAAGAAAACTATAATTATATATGCTAGCAACCAAAAATATATTTAAATGTCACTTTGTTTTTATTTAAAACATGTTTATCTTCTCTAAAATATTACAAAAAAAGACAATTATAACAACCTATGATGCTATTGACTAGTCATAGCTACTTAATTAATTTTCTTTGAGTATCGTAAGCTTACAATAATGTATACACTGAAAATCATGTCTTTATATATAATTTAGAGTAAACAATTTTGGTGTCAGGTTTTCTTCTGCTCAGAATCTAAGGGCCTTTGACCCAAGGCTTGTGATTTTGTCTTTTTCTTTGATTCTAAAAATCAAAACCAAAATTGCAGAAAAAAAAGGCTTTGTTGTATTTTCTATGATAAGGCCTATTAGCATAGGAAATACGGTGTTGCTTTAAATGCATAGGATACCAATTGCATTATTATTGTATTTAAATAAAATACCTATATGTCAAATTTGAATAAAAAATTAATTTAAATTGCAAATTTATGACTGAAATTTTAACTTTTGCTAGTTTGCCATTTTTTTAGTCTTAGATTTCTTGAGCCATCACCTTATGCCGGCTTCCAAACTAAACACCAAAATAAACGGTTTAGTGATTGGGTTTTTCTTAAGGCAAGCTAAAAATAAATAAATTACTTTATTTTAAATGGAACATTATTAAAACATATAATATGTAGGCCACAGTCGCAATATATTCTGTCCTTAAATCTAACACTGTCACTTTTTCATACCTACTATTATTCTGCTTAAAAATCCTAGATATTTTTTCTAGTGGCATAAGTGCTAAAAAAATTTGTAAGTAAAATAATAGGCTATCAATGAGAAAAATTGATTTTTTGTTGAAAACGTTAGAACTTTAAATGTTTCATTTCTGTACAAACATTTACCTCAAAACACAAAATCTGAATTCAAACTTTCGAAGCTAAGTTTCATTTGTTGCCCCCTGTAACTGTATTGATCGCCCAGCTCGTCTGTCAGTACTACAGCTAGCATATGATTTAGAAAATCCTGGCATTGACTTCCACCTACTTTGCCTAAAAGCTGAATCTAAAGATGCAATTAATATTTTAGAAATAATTTAAAATAACCAATATACTAAACACAAAGCTTTAAAAGTTTAACTTTAAATCTGCGTACTAATTTTTTTGTATGCCAGATACGATGTGGCCTGCAACCTTATGCTTTTCAGTTGCTTTGGTGTAGTTGCTGGCATAAATTAGCCATCTTCAAATTATTAAATATCGATTTGAGGTCTTGCTAGCACCATCAGATCAATCTTTGTATGTGGCTGCTGGACAGAGTGCTTCATCTCCGTCATGAACGAAATAACTTTTTCCTGGAACCCTATAAAAATTAACATATAACTGCATCAAACCTATGTAAAACTTTGCGATATCAATCTTTATTTTCAATTTTTAGCATAACCATGCTTAAATAAATTGAAAAACTAACACCACATAAAAAACAAGATACTTGGGTAAACACAAGTATTATTGAATAGCGCAGTTCGTGCAGATTCAAAAAGCGGTTCTACAGAATTGGTAGCAATAACATTATTGTTAAGCAAACACAAGCCTAAGTAGCTCAAGTTATCAGATCAATGCATGATTTGTTGTGACAATATATGAGTTTCATTGTAGGATGCATTCAGATTCACTTGTGGAAGTTCTTTTGCGGATGCTGCCAGTTGCGTGGACTTTAATGTAGGAGGGGGCAGGATTGAAAAATTTTGCATTTTTCAAAAATATGTAAATAGGGTAATAAAAATTCGTGCGGAGGGAGTAGAGTTAGCTTTTGTTTCTTTTTTAATTTCTTAGGCTCCAAAACTCGTTTTTATGACCCCGTGTTTTATTTCTTCTTCAATTTCACCCAAATCAGAAGTATAAAAAGCGTCATGCAATCTTTCTTGCGCTTTCTTATAAGTGGCTGAAATCTGAAACACAACCTCAATGTAAACTAGCCTACAAGCCTTACGTAAAAATATGCACCAGTACACGTAGACTAAAATTATACGATATTAAATAAATAACACGAAAATACACACTGTAAATTAATATGTTATGGTAATATTACAAACTCACAAAACTGTTTCATTATCTTAATGTATTCGTACATATTCTATGCAACTTTTTAAGCTGGCATCTTACATTTTTGACAGTTTTTCTAATTTTATCGCCAAATTTGTATCGATTCCAAATACGGCGCTTCAAAATGACAAATGAACTAGGAACGACAGCAATCCCACCATCTTCTTCTTTAAACTCAATTAGACCAAATATCGTGAGAGCCTTTTACTGCAAATCTGTTTTATTGAATGCAAATAGTACAATATCGCTGTTTTTAGTACTGTATCACTGACGCTTAGTTTTGATTTTATAAACTGGCCAGACCTGCAATTAATTTTTAAGCTTTAACTTAAATATTTTTAAAAGTTGTGATTCACAAGGAGAGGAATAAAAGCTACCGACTGTATAGCACTTATTTCCCACGAATACATTATAATTGAGCTGCTTCAAGTAACAAATATTTTTGACAATTATTATTGTTTTATTTATCACCTTTACGCACGAATCTGAGTTTGACTTCGATACTTACCACCCATTTATTACAATTTTAGAGTACTGGGGCTCTAAACACGTCAATGGCTTTGGGCCATTACTGTGTAAGCTTTTTAGAATAATTGTTTTTAATAATTTAGGCGCTGCTGACAAATTTTGAGCTTCAAATATTCTCTGATGCAATTGTTGCAGCTTAAGATGTGATTTACGCAGTAAATTTATCATTATACTCAAATGATTTTCAAATTTGAACCTGCTAAACTTATCCACTGGGCTAAAGAGTTCTTTATCGTCAGCTTAATGAATTAATCTATGCACGTGATAATTTAAATTCTTTTTTCCATACAAAACACCAAACGTGTTAACTCAATAAACTAGTCGAGATGTAGCGTATTTATTGTAGACTGAATGTAATTCTTCCTTCGCTAATATTGTAAGAGCAACATGAAGAACAAGAAAATGATTATAATAATCTTCAGGCAACACATTTAAAAGAACTATTGGACTTGAATAAAATAAAAATGACGAAAATTGAAAACTTTCTATCTATCAACATTACGTAATGTCCATTGCCTTCGGCTGAAACACTTGCTAGTATTTGGTTTTAATTCTTCTAAACGCCTATATATGGTATCAACTTGTTGGCTCTTCAGTCTAAAATTAATGATATTTCCTCCTATTAATAATACGATAACTTGGTTTACAACACCAAGACACACAAGATGCATAAACTCAAATAAAAAACACTTTACAAGATCAACTGCAAGTTCTTTTAAAAATGTTAGTCCAACATAGTGCTTTTTGTCTTGCTTTGAGCGAAAACAATCATTAGTTCTTAGAGTACAATTTACACTGATAAAAACTACAATGTTTATGTAATATTCTCTCTCAAATTTGCACTTTCCACACGCGGAATATCCATTATGCCTTTTGACACAGGCAATTAATGCCCTTGCCGGGCACTACCAACAAAACATTGTAATCTTACTTTAAATATCTTCCTGTTCCACTTTAATCCACTAACTAAAAGAGATTTTAAATCGGCGAAAAAATCACTTAAATAATCATTTACATTAGAAGGCTTGTGATCGCCACACCAAAGTCCAATGATGAATGGTTTGGCATCGCAATTACACACGTAGCCTGAAATGGGTACAAAAAGACCTACTAGTATTTCGTGATATTGGTAAACCGTCTATATTTATTTGCAGGGTTATGCTTTGTAGCTTCAGTAGGTCATAATTTAAAATACGCACTAATTTGTTTGCTAAACTAAAATGTGTATACAGTGGAACATTTTTATAAGCGCTCACCTTATAGAGTCACCCTTGTTATAGTGTCATGTTTTTTACTTCCCCGGCAAACCGCCTATG
>JAQFZE010000463.1:0-26349 GCA_034695245.1 Dicyrtomina saundersi | reverse complement strand
TATTTCAATATTTTTTTAGATAGTGGATGTTGGTTTTAGCTAAAAATGGATATGGGTCATTTTGGTTCTTCACAGACAATATCTCTTATCTCTTGCATAGTCCCGAATGGACTTTAATTTTTAAATGTCTATAGATACCTTCCTGACTATTTAAAGATTTAAGAGAAATGTGACTTTTTATCTTCTCTTCAAATATGCAAATATGATATGTTATCAGTATACTCGAAATAAAGAATGAGAACTGCGACTTTTAATTTAAATAACTATACTAATTATACTATATAGTATCATATCAGGGGTGAAGTCACTCCTAAAGTCTAATGAGCAAAAAAAAAGCACGTTTTTCTTCATGGATAGAAATATTATTACTATTAGTACTGAAGTATAAGTGGAAGGTAATACCCATATGTTTACCACAAGCTAATTAATGTGAGTAGTAAGCACACTATACCACGAAACTGCTCCATGCTTTTTGATGATATCATAAAATCAATATATCAATTGGGAAAAAAACTGAACTTAAGCTATAAGGGCTAAGGCCGGGCACCAAGTGCATTTGATTTAATTCTCAGGACAAGAAAGAGAACAAGACACAGTCATTTACTACTACTGTAAGAACTAACCATAAGAAGGTGATGTCAAAGTACACCAATGTACACGCTCCATGCATAATTATACCTTCTTAATTACATTTGGCATATTAGTGCTCAGCTGTTGGGTTTCAGTTATTTTTTGTCAATAAAGCCCTGCATTGTGTTGTAAACTTGTAATGTATAGTTTTTGAGGCTTGTTGAGGCACGTCTCACGGAAATGACTCAAACAGCGTGTACTGGAAAAAATAATGTGACGTATGTGACAATGACAAAAATAGTAATGAGCTGCGGTGTAATGCAACATGTAAAAGATGACTAATCTTAATCTATTTACATGCAGAGGGTAATTGTACCTAAATAAATTCCTTATAGTTACATAAAATTGAACTGATACAATACGAATGAAGTCACTTGGATTTTAAGTATAAACGATCTGAGTGCGAATAGTACACACACCAAAATTAATAAATTAACTTCAAGTTTTCACCTAAAGTAAACGACCATACTTCATACATATAATACAACGTGGCAGTAAGCAATTATAAATACATTAAAGTATGGATTTCCAACCCAATCAAACTTTCCATTTTTGTGAACGTCAACTTCAGCCAAACTGCACGTGCTTTTAGGTTAGGTGCAAAATTAAACTATACGCTATTACATGCATAGTCTTAATGCTATGTGACTACACACTTACGTACCGTATTTCCTATAATAGTACACGGGTCTGGGAGGTAGGGATTAATATAGTGTATTGGTCAATTAAAATACGATTACTTATACGGCTGTACGGTTGTAGGACATTTTCTACCTGGACATTTACTACCAGGACTTTTTTGCTACCCGGGCATTTACTACCGTAGCAAAAGTCCGCATACCGGCTGTACACGGACCTCCAATCTTACCAGAGTCCGACCGAACCAGGGACTGGGGGGTTGGAATTTGACTAGTACACAAAGTGTACCATTATAGGAAATACGGTACCGCACCGGTATCGGTATCGGTTGCCAGTTGCCACCTGCCTGCATGGTGCATGAAACATAATACGATAGAAAGTTGTGTGGTGTGGTATAATGCTTCCACATTGCACTACAGTGCTAAAACCAGAAAGACTATAATATAGCTCTATGCTTTTTGATGTCTAGTCATTTAGTCAACACAAGGTCATTTTCATTCTCCAGCACTTCTTTAAGTATCATTCTTTGTAACTGAAACAAAAGATCGAGCCCTTTGAAAGACGTGAAGCACAGAAAGCGAAAGGTTCGAATTTCGATTTCGACTTGGACGTAATTTATACACATAGGTATTATGCCTTACATTTAAATAAAGAAGGTATAGGTATACGCAAAATTGGATGCATAGCCTGCTCTACATACATCAACCAGCCAAATTGCAATATTCCGAATCCGAATTACGATGATTCATCATGATGGTTGTGCGGTTACGGTCACCGGCACCGGGACCGGATTGCGGAGGATGCTGCTACCCACCTACGGTTCCAGTATACCCTCTATAGCATTGCTTTTAATTCTCTGTGTGCGGGGGCACATGAGGAATTTCTATGGGCTGGAGAATGAGTAACTCCTGGAAGAAGTTCTCCAAGTCTTCTGACTGTGACAGGAGAAAAAAGGGAGCAACACCTTGCCTCCTCAATAATTGATGTTACGTTACGTTATGTTATAGATATGTTTAAAAGGCTTGAAGAAACGGTAAAGAAACTCCGTTTGAGAGAGATTTCTCGTTCCCGTGTGCAGCTTGAGAGATGACGAGAGTTTTTGCCTTCCTTACTAAGAAAATACGTATAATAAAGCAGTGGTCGTAGATCGTAGATGATGGACATAATGGAGCTTATAGAGTCATTTCAGAGGAGAAAAACTCGTGAAAAACCTTTTGGCGTTTGCGTATTCAGTGTGTATATCTACAAAACCAAATGTAACCAAAACTAGACTGGCTACAGTCTACGTCTATTGTGCACTTTATTGGACTGACTGCCTTCATTCAACTACGTTATAATATAATATGACATGGACCCCAACTACAAACTCAAGTTAACGTTCACATTCAACACTGGTGTTGGCTAAAGCCAAAAGTACTCCTCGTTCACGTAAATTTGTTTAATAGAGTGAATAGTGAATCACTATTACCGTCAAGTAGTCAAGTTTATTTGGTCACCTTCCCTATCTAAATTAACATTCGAAAATTGACGAGCGAGTAAAAGTGACTGTCTTTGCCTCTTGTGATTGTGACGTGACGTGACTAACGAGAGAGAGAGAGAAATATTTATTTGAACTGCTGGCAATTGGCTCTGCTTGAATTTTTCCCTGTGAAAATCACGAGATACTGTTTACATTGTTATAAGCATAGGTATAACATAATTTATGTGGTTACTACGATTGACGATTAAATAGGAAAGGAATACTACTAGTACTGGTTAGCTACTACTACTACTACTACTACTACTACTACTACTACTAATAGAATTACCAACTACAAAGCCATTCCTGATTTCGATTTCGATTATCTTGGGATTGGGATTGGGACTAGAGGAGTTCATTACACGGCTGATATCATCTAGTGTCTATAGTGCTGTGTTACGCTAACTAGTAAGAACAGTTAGCAGTTGACAGTTAATATTGAATTAAGATATAATTACATTATTGTAGTGGTATTTCATATTTTAAAAAGAAATTAATTGTGGAGTAGTGGCTGAGGGGCTGGTACTGGCACTGGTAAGCGACTTTGAATTTCCTCATAATTTTATATTATTTTTCCATCAGAATACTTAACATGTATTATATTTCAAAATAAGCTAGTCCTTCCATTTTTTTATTAGCCAAACCATATAGCTATTTAGGGGAAAGGAGTTCAGAACGCAGCAGTCATGACTTGATCATTGATGACAGTCATTTAAATAGTAAATTCAAACACCTACCATCAACCATCAATAATCTACTACAGTTGCCAGTGTCAGTAATTAATGACCATCAGTCTGGGAGTCGTCAGTTCAATGAGATCATTTTATAAAACTCTGAATTTGCTACCAGTTGTCAATTTAGATTTTTAAAAAAGATCGAATATGACCATAGTTTATTGTCAATAGGGAACTTTCTTTATAATTTTGATGAATACACGTACCTGTACCTACTTAAGATCTTGGGGTTATTAATATTACTTGTGTACACATATAACGTATATAAGGAGGAGGAATCGAGAATCGACAGCAGAATTGTAATCAGATTTATTTACAAAATAAAAGGAACAAGTCAGAGCATAAGTAGGTTGGATACGGAATGTGTTGCCCACAAAGATTTATGATTCATAGAAAATAATTTTATCGTGCAGAAAAGTTTCCTCAAAGTATTTTAATGCAGGCTGATAAACTGATAGCACGGTGGTTGAGAATGTGATTGTAGTGATGCTTAACTTATAGTATAACACGCATGCTGAGCGTGATTTTTTATTCTGAATATTATTTGTTTCCAAAAATTTAATTTTTGGGTGTATATGAACAATGGAATTGTAGTGATCAACATCAAGAATAGAGCTGTACAAGGAACATTTCATACTAACAAATCGGAAAGAATACAGCACGAAGATATAATGGCAACTTCATTGGATCCAGCAGCAGCGAAAACGAATGAGAGACGACGAAGGATTCTCGTAGGTGATTTACCAGCTGATTTCTTAAGGCTACCAGGGAGTAGCTCGAGTCCAAGAATGGTGCGGGATTTGAATGATCCAAATACAGGACTACCTTTGACCCCGCAGCAAATTCAGGAAAGGATGGATGAACAGGCTGCAATAGCTCTTCACCAACAATTAAATGCTCAAGCTGTTGCAGCAGCCGCTGTTCCTCATCCTCCATCAAACATTAGGGGAAGACTATTGATTTCTGTCATGCAAGTAAGGATCATGAGATTCTATCTATCAACTTTATTATAGTATGCAAGATGGCTAGACAGACTAATAATTATCCTGTCAAGTCATCGTGATTATACAATGCAGTATTATTATATGTTTCCATGTTTCAATTTTAATATTTATAAAAATATAATATAATTGTGCCCAGATTGTGTTTATGATTTAACAATTTTCTAATTTGTTCGTAGGCAAAGTTAGTAAAAAATTATGGAATGACAAGGATGGATCCGTATGTAAGAATTCATATTGGTCATAATATTTACGAAACCCCGACGGATGTGAATGGTGCCAAAAATCCACGTTGGAATAAGACAATTCAATGGTTAAAAATTAGTCGTATGTTACAGGAGACAGACATTGGGAATCTCTGATTGTAGAAATGAATTTTATTGGGTTTGATGTCAATAATAATTTTCCGTGTACAGTTTCCTCCCTAATGGAATCCACCAAATTTACCTTGAAGTTTATGATGAGTGCTCTTTTTCCGTCGATGAACTCATAGGACATGCCTATATTCAAATCCCAGAAGAAATCTTCAAAGGAGAAACCATTGAAGAATGGTATAAACTCAGTGGAAAGCACGGAGAAGGGAAGGAAGGGGAAATTTTACTGGTGTTTAGTTTTATGGTAAGATAATTTATTTTAAAATTTCCCCATTCTTTCTTCGATGAGTCCCAATCTCCCAATTCCCGATAACGAAATCATTTTGAAATTCCACAGTTGGAAACATGTAACCTATCATATCAAAAATATTGGCGTTGATTGTCTTTACGAAAATTTAATTTTTTGAATTGGTCGTAGTTACAATACAGGTTGTTTTGTGTGTAAGTACCTATATATATATAATACGTATATCTTGTAAAAATTGTAGGCTGCTCCACCAGGAGCAGTGGCCCCCAGCATTGGACCAAATATGGCTTACATTCCTGCTGGAGGAGTTGCCTTGAGTTATCCTCCTGCAGGAGCGGTTGTTACAACTATGAATAAGAAACAACAACCGCAAGTTTTTCAAAGTAATCAACCTGTTTCTGCCGCTGTGCCACAAAATCTTCCTGCACGACCATCTTTTAATCCTGATGATTTTAAACAGGTTTGATTTATATTTTAATTCAAACTCAATCCCTTAAACGTAAATATAACTGAGTGAGTAGCATTTTTTAATTGCCGCAGTGTATATTTGCCGTGTATGCATAGTCAGTAACTAATTCAACTTATTTTTCCATTTCAACAGTTAAAAGAAATGTTTCCCAATATGGATGAAGATGTAATCAAGTCTGTGTACGAGGCTGGAGGCTTTAATAAAGACAGTGCCGCTAATGCATTATTGAGCATGATTGCTGATTAAAAAAATTATCATCTATACTTACATGTTGCTAATCGTAAGATTTTTATGTCAGAATTTACTCTGCCACCTTCGTGTACCTAACTCGGTATCAGTCTCTTTGATTACAAAAAAAATGAATATGAAGATTTTTTAAAGTCATCCTACATGCATCAAATAATTAATAATGGTATTAAGCCAAAAGCTACAACTTTACCAGCTGTAGGCTGAAACTAAAAAATCAATTAGAAAACTGGAAACGATTTTTTTTGCTCATTAAGCTGCCATAATTTCTCCCTGTTTTCTATGTGATTGCGTGTCGTTATAGATATCGATATGCACTCTATCTTTGCCCTTCCTGTGTGTGGTAAAAGGCAGTTCTTTTTCTGTCCCCGTCGTGCACAATGAATTTCTACACAAATTATTCTGATTACGTTTTCTGTCGGTCGGTATATAATCATTTTGTCCGCATTTTAAAATTTTAGATGTAGTATGTAGATATAAGATGTAACATAATTGCCGTATTTTCAAATGTTGTAAGGTTACATTTTCGAGTTGCAATGCAGTATCTATACGTATAACAGTACTAAATACATAATTATGGTTATGAAGTACTACTTGATTCTACTGTTTTTTATATGTAGTCCTGTTGGACTGCATTGGGATAGAGTATAATGTTACGCGGAAGAGTTATATGTAATAGTACTACAGTGAAAACGTTATTTCAGACCAAAATAAAACAATATTTTTGCAAGTCACTCTATTTGTCATGTCACTGATTTTTACAATCTTGTCAATATATTTAAATTCGTCTATATTATACACAATACCTTGTCGTATTTGCTATTTCCTCAACTTATTATAATAACCTAAATAAAGTATCACACACCTTAGTTCTTTCTCGTATGATAGTTCTCACGACTACTACTTACTTGTAAGTAATTGCACCTACCTATACACATAATAAATCAAAAAATAATGTGCAAATCTCAAATCGGCTTAACTAGAATTCCTATATGTACGTTAGCTGCTTTTAAACAACGAATTGGTTAGAAAAATTTACAATATTTTTAAGATTAAAAGAAATATCTTATTCAATTTTACAAATTTATTTTGGTATCCTTTTTTTGCTCATTCGAGTACTACAAGTATTATGCTTTCGATACGAAGTAAGAAGATACATGTACCTTAGTAATTATTATATTTAGCAGGTTCGTGCAACAATAAAATATAATTTCTAATATTACTTTGCTGGAAAATTAAAATATTTTTGCCAGTTGAATTTAAAATTTGAATGTAAATGTTAAGTTAAGTAAAATGATACCTTGAGTTTATATACAAAGTCATATACGTTTCAGCCCTTCGGCCACAAGTATTTGTTTTGTTAGTATTTAATCATTAGTTAAAATTATATTGTACATATTGTTTACTCCTGAACTTGCAAGCTTATGTCATTATATACTTTGTTGTGCGTGGTAGAGACTCAAATTTGTGGAATTAATCGGTATTATTTTGTAAGAAGACTTTAGTTATACCTGGATAATATTATCACGAGTTACATTGAGGTAGCTTCCGTTGTTATTTACATTTTTAAATCGATGCTTCCAAAGATATCGAAATTTAAAACTTCAAAATGTAATCGTTAGCATTTTTAGCGTGCTATGTTGACATGATTCTTCTATTGTGAATTTGTAGTCATTATTGTAATTTTTACTACTATGCAGTATACATACAATGATTTGCGTATGGTGTAGTTATATATGAAAAGCCGTGCGCGTGAATTACTATTATGAAATAATATTTTATTCTCTTATCACAAAAAATTAGTATAATTAATTATTAAAATGAATAAAAATCATTAATATAAACGAAGCACACAGTAAAGTGAAAGTCCACGTTAAATAGAACTGTTGAATAATTTTTAACTAAAATATAATTATGTTTAAACAAAACATTGTTGTTGTTTAGTTAATTAAGCATATGATTAAAAACAATTAATGACTAGCGGCGGTAAAAGAAAAAACTGATTTAACGAATAGTTATACGAAATATAATTTGTTCTAATTGATGCTAAAAGTCTATACTGCTAATAAAGCGCATTTATTAACGGAGTTCAATTTCAAATGTCTTCAGTGCATTCTTCATTTTGCCCAACTAATAGATACTAATAGATGTGTGCACTAAAACATTATATACGTATACCTAGTATGCTATGGATATGGCATATACTTCTCTGCCGAACATTATGTTTAATGAAAACAAGGTCTAAAGCATTAAGCCCGATCAGTAAAGGAATTCGTAACAAGGAACGGTTACTGATTTGTAACGGTACACCCAAGGCAGCTACCCTGCAGGGTTGTTAGCCGTCCGTGGGTGTTAAAGTCAAGTCAGACTTGCCTAGTTGCTTAGTATTTGCATATATAAATAAATGGAATACCGCAGGTAATTAATTATGTTTATGGTGTATGCTATGAATTTTGAAAGAAATGCTAGACTTGGGCTGTATTAGGTTTGGCTTGATTGCCCTGAGATTATACGTTTTATACGATAAAATCGACGTTATTTTATTTTATTCATTGATTTCCCTTTACTTGTATGCATTATCATAATAATTATTACTCTCCATATTTTAAATTCCACTGTATCTGTATGTATGCATTTTTTATATTACTTATGTACTCATTTATAATAATTATAAGTATAACCAAAAATGATTATCGTTATCAATTTTCATAGATTTGAAGAGTGAATAACAGTACTATATAGGTAGATAGTAGATACATACTGATAATAATATATTTGTTCTAATAAAATTACTTATACTTATAATATATGCTTCCTTTCCCCCTTAAAAGTCTATGCACAACAACGGACTAATTCAATTAATTAGTCAACAAAATTATATTTAAAATCCTTAATAAGTATAATAATAATGTTCATTATTATTTTATGTCTTAGGTCTTGTAAGATATTACATATAATATCTCACCGTTATTGTTATCTTATAAATATTTTATTAATAATTTTATATGAATTTCCTTTATGTTTCTAGATTTTACATTTTTTAAAGGACATGATGAGGTACGAGGAAGAGGATCGCTTTATACTATATATTTAAGACCGCATGCCAAATATCTACTTGGCTACTTTAGAAGAAGTTAGGGAGATTGGATGATGTGGAAAGGTAGAAGTGGAATTTTTTATTGTAAGGAAATGGCTACTTTGGGAGGTACTTTCGTATATTTTATATTTTTCTTGATCCTTATCTTAAAATTTTGTTTCAATTTATTCTATTATAATAATTATCATCAATTAATATAATTATTAGTGATTAAGAATGACTCAACGACTCAACTTACGACTCTAAAAACTACCTTTTAACTAACTAATATACACTTTTATACAAAGTGCACTGTCAGCATATCATCATAGATCATGTTCATTTTTTCATGCGCTTGGATTTGGAACAATTCTTTGAGTCTGAATTAAAAATTACGAAGACATTGTCAATTTCTATAAAACTGGATCGATTATTTTTATTTTATTTTTTTTGCAACAATTATAATACTTAGATTTAAATTATAGCTTTAAATGCACGTAAAGAAAGAGAGTACATCCTCAATCTTGATGCTTCTTATTTCTTTTGTCTACAGCCTAAATTTTTGTTGATAGTATCGTATGTAATTAATAGTTAATTATACAATGCATGTAGTAACTGCTAATTACTTACATGCATGCACGGCGTTTTTATACTTAATTATAATGTATTAATACATTATGGAATTTACGATTTTAGAGTAAGAGGTACGAGATAACACGATTTGTATCTACAATCCATCGGGATTCTAAACAAGTTGTATGTAACAAGATCCGTATTGGTATTACATAAGTGCACTACATACTTAAGTACAGAATATAAAGTGTGTGGTGGATGTAATAATAATTATGTTACTTTCTATAAATAACGTGTTTGTAGCCCCACTCTACTGCTGGGGCTTCCTTATTCCTTATAGATTTAACTTACACCAGTTTTTCCACTAATTTTAAATCGAATATTAATTCCCAAGATGTGGTTCTGGCCTATATAATCTTAAGCTTATATTTACTATATGCTTCTAGCGAGCGTGCAATTAAGACTTTTTTCTATGTATGTACCGTGTGTGTACTTGTTTAGCTTTTTTTAAATTTTACGGGTTTGTGATACTAATACAAGTAGGCTATTTATTTTGTATACTCTACGCATTACGCAAGAAAAAAGGATCAATTTGTTTTTGTATTTGATATATTTAGTTATGTACTGTAGATATAATTATAGACAGTTACTTAAATAGACACATGCAACATTTTGACTGACACAAAAATAAACTCGATAAACTGATTTCAAAAAATTATATAACTAATATATAGCGAACAACAAAATAAAATAACTATACTTTGATCTTAAATCGTAATCGATAAATTATAAAATATGAACTGAACAAACTGTTTTTTCATTACTAGACTTACACATTATGTCTGTGACATCAGCTTAAGTCAGCGCGACAATCATCTTCACTCGTAACATTTTACATAATATTTTGTATCATTTATCAACTACGGCTATATAATATAATAATATATGCAAGAATGAACTGTGCCGTGGGCGTGACGTGTCAACGTTCTACATTGTCTCGTATTTTATAATATGTCCAAGCCGACGATGACGATACTTTTACAATTTGAATGTACATACACTTGTGATATTTTAAGAGTATCAATCATCCAAACAACTATAAATGATAAACTACGATCCTATCTCTACATATACATAACAAATTTCAAATTGCCGCCTGCCTGACACTATCTGTAGTACTAGACTCATACTACATTTTACGTATTTAGTATTTTGTCTGCTCGAAGATTCTAATTTCATTATAAGCAGTAGTAACAGCGTCTCATCCCTTCCCTCAATTGAGAGCAAACTTGTTTATATTGCTTGTTGTTTGTGCTTTGTTACTATTAATCTGATGTTTTATTTCAAATTGTGATCTTCAATGCTTTGGGTCCAATAGTAAGACAGTATTTACATAGTTAACATGAGTAGCCGAGAGAATCATGAACAATAATATTTTGCAGTCTCTCCTTATAGCATCGTACATGTGAGAATATAATGGAAGGTACCTTTGTACCGTCATACATCCAGTCCCTTATTCACAACAATTTCCCTTAACAACTATTTCCACATTTCCCATTATCCCTTCCTGTTTGTATGCAAGTTGTGCACGCATTTCCTACTTCACAGTTCAATGCTTATTCCACATCGTTTTGATCCAGTAGGTTATATTTTAGGTTATTATTTAAAAATTTTATAATTCTACTACCCACAATTATCCTTTAAAACTCATACTAATTCTGACAGTGCTGTACACGTGGATTTGGATACTGTGAGGATATTACAGTTAATTACATAATGTGTGTACGACATAGCATTATGACACATGCAGATTCTATAGTATATTAGATAACTATCGGCATTCGTCATTTTTATTAATAAAACATAATGTAATACCTATGGAGTCGGAGTCCTTCTATATATGCGTGCTATAACAAGTGTAACTTTCATCGATTAATATAATAATAATATAATATATGTATCTGATAATAATAAATTATTATTATTGAAATGTTGGATTCAGCGCAGCTGCGAAAAATTAAATGATTTTCCTCGTTATACTATTTTGTTCTCATATACTGCGAGCACTTCATGATTTTTCACCATGAAAAACATCTTACATTTTTTGTAATAAATAAATCATGTTTTTAAGCCGCAGTGCAGTTTTTCTATATAATAGTATGTACTTACTACAATGATAACATTGCTATAGTATTTATATTATTTTGAACGGAACGCAAAGGAATATATTTTTTGAAATGCAAGAGACTAAAAAATAAAATAAAATAAAATACCTAATTAATGATAAGCATGCAGCACTACTCGGATTTTTTCCAAGTGCATCTTTAATGGAACGAAATTAGAGCGTAGTAATAATATTTAGTTCAATACAATATATGTTTCCTTTGCAAAATTGTAAGTCAAAGATATACTCAAGTCAGGATAATAATACAGATAAAAATATTTTATAAAATCAAAAATTTAAAAGCAGGATTAAATTAAAAAATAAACAAAATTAAAATAATTACGGTATTTTCATTACGTAGGTTAAATTAGAACAACAAAAATGGCGAACGATCAGGCAGTATAGTAAGTACCAGTATAATATGTAATTATATGTAGTTTCATGATTTTAGCAGCCAAATTGGTTTCAGTTTAGGAAACATCACAAACTAGCTACCATAATAATTGTGTTTCTAAGCATAAATTCAGTTGTTTGTTTTGCCTTCCCGTTATCATAAAGTTAAATAAAATTTATAGCCTACTTATTTATTCTTATGTATACCTAACATATGGCATGGCTGCGTGAAGCTTTTATGATTCAAAGAACATTTTTCCTGCACGTCTACACTTCTATAGTGTCTATAACAATAACAATACATCTTTTAGCTACATGAAACATTTGCAGCAATAATAGTTTCTGACCACAAAAATTTTACATGTCAAAAAACTATTTAAGTCCAAAGTGAGGAAAATATAAAAGGTAAAACTGATTTAAATAATACTATCTCCACGATTACACATCAAGATTCAATACTTCAACGTAATTTAAGGCAAATACCTTTCCTGACTGTTCAAAAAAGAACAAACAGACAGTGGAGCTAGAACACATATTAATTTATGCGAAACTCATTTGTTATTTTCGAGGTATATGTAGTCTTCGTTTTTATGAAAGGTTCAACCAGTATTTTCAATTATCGTCTATCATAAAAACGTGATGAAGAAATTGTGTGCTGGAGTAACAACGAGCTTTTTCTTTCACAAATTGAATAATAATAGACTGATGGCATTATAGAATTCCATTCCAAAAAATAGCAAACTTCAGCAGCAGAGTTCTTCAGCTGAAAACGACAGAGGCAGGGAAATACTTTTCGAAGATATTTTTTCCATCCTTAATTCTTACTTACTAACTGCTTCACAACAATATTTAGTTTTTTTATATTTTTTCTTTGGAAGGGACCCAAATATTCGATCCTCCTTGTTCCCCAATGACTCGTTTTACCCTTTCATAGATTTCTTCAGGGGTTTCTCCTTGTACGATAGCTATAATTTATAATTAAATTATTCCAAATTTAAATTCAGTCACAATTTTATTAAAAAATATAAATGC
Source organism: Dicyrtomina saundersi (assembly GCA_034695245.1). Classification (NCBI taxonomy): domain Eukaryota; kingdom Metazoa; phylum Arthropoda; class Collembola; order Symphypleona; family Dicyrtomidae; genus Dicyrtomina; species Dicyrtomina saundersi. Next base: position 13,252 of record JAQFZE010000463.1, on the reverse strand, counting down.
AGCAAACGACTGCGTAACTATAGAAGGCATTTAATGCAATTTAGCTTTGTTTTACCAGTAAAGTATTCGCCAAACTCTTGTTCTGTTTTTTGAGCTCTCTCAAAAGTTTTTCTTGCTTGCTCTTCGGTTGTCCTTTTGTTCATGTCCCTACAAAAATATGTCGTTGTTTTAAGTCTTAAATGCTGTTCACCACTAATAAAGTAATATCATTAACTCTACAAACGCAGTGCACTTACATTATTGACTCGGCAGATTTGGGTCGAATGAAAACAGCAATAGGATACAGGGACGCTGCGTGAAGCCTTTTGATTGCATTTCCACTCACATCAAGAATGCAATGCTTACCCTGTTGAGAAAAATAAGTATTATTCTACCATACCTACGTAAATAATAATTACCTCTACTAGAATGAAAAATATGTGTACCCGTATACTAAATGTCGGCTATACTAGCAGTAAAACAGTTTATTTTTATATTTAAGTTAAATTATCTTGCTACTTTAATATTCACCCGCTAAAAAATAAAAAAAAGAGCTTACTTTGTCTGCGACATCTTTGACTGCAGCCAGAGAAGTCCCATACAAGTTATCATTGTATTGTCCAGCCTCGATAAATAAATGACTCTGAATATCTCTTTCCATCTGTTCCCTTGAGCCAACGAAGTGGTAATCCCTTCCGTCCACTTCATACTCCCGACGAGGTCGAGTTGTATCTACGAATAAAAAAATACGTATGTACTTGCATCAAATCTTAATAACATTTTATAGTTCTATCTTGATATTTGAAAACGCTACTAACGACTAACATTCAATTGAAAATTGAAATATTCAATTGAAATAAAAATTAAATAATACTTACGAGGAACACAACTACCAAACTTATCAGGAAACTCTGAGATTAGGTCATCATTGATACGATCTTTCATGGGTCCCAGAATAATTACGGGCCGTGCATAAGCTATCGAGACTTGTTGCACCCCTTCGTACGATAGCACCGCGTCTTCTCCAGCTACAATTGCAAGTAATTAACATTTTACACAAAATCCTACTCACGTATTGTTGAAAATTCCACAAACAGAAATTAAAGAGAGGTATAGAGTAAAATTTAGTGACGAGACTGATTACGCTATTAAGTTTTACAAAAGGAGAACAATAACATTTTGGAAGAAAATACACGAAGATCAAGCGTAAAAATTAAACTGAAGAAACACAAAATTGCTAATGCTAATAATAGAGCGATTCAATATAATTATTAATTATATTTATAGATGGAGAAGGTCGTACAAAAAGTGGAGGATTTTAAATGGAACTATTCTAATGTCAAATATTATTGGTATGTTGAGCAATATCATATTTTATATTCATTTAACATATCTGCATCTATGCATACATACATGCGGCCATAATGCAATTTAATTTGGAATCAAATCTTTCGGATATCTGACTTACATCTACAATATATATAATAATATATCAAAAAGGATCAAACTCAAAACTTTACACACTACGAAGATCATTAAAATTAATATTGTACTCTATACAAAAACATTTATAGGGATAAAAATAAATGATTTATTTTTATTTAGATGAACAGGAGAGTTTTAAATACCTTCTAATCTTTCATCCTGCATGTAAACCATGTACGCTAGTTTTTTGATTAAAAAGAGAGAAAGAACAAGACCACCATCATTTACACAATGATTACTTCCTCATTGCTAATTTTGTTTTAATGTAATGTATGATTATATAATTATAGTAACATTTTGCGTGCGTTGTTGATATGATAACGTAATATTTAGAATCAATATTCAAGACGTGCCAAGCACTTAACTAGATAGTTATATTATATTATTACACGTAATGAACTTATTATGCAAAAACCCACCCTTTTTGTCACGTATGATTAAATAAAATGTCTTTAAATGTGCCTTTCTAATAAAATATTGAAAACGAAAATTAAGTAAATAAAAAACTGCGAAATGTGAAGAAAGGGAGTCAAACCTAAAATCCATAGTCACAGGAAAAAGGAAAAGAAGACGTAAAATAAAACAAAATAAAAATAAAGAGAACGTAAAATCAAAACCATATTAAACTTACGAATGCTGGTAGTATCACCGTCAAGAGCAGGATTTCCCTCTGTAAAATACATTAATTTAACAAACTACTAAAAATTGCAATAAAAAGTGAACAGGAAACAAACCAATCAAGGGTACTATAAATAAAAAAACTAAAAACTAAAAACTAAAATGTAATATAATGTATACTGGATTATTGTTTGTACTGAAAAAAAGCTATGGCACTCGATGATACGATGTTTCTTTATATTAGTTAAGATGTTTTCCAAATTCCCCAAGAAGACTTTTCACATGTCCGTCATTGTTTTAGTAGTACTTACAAGGCATATACTAGGTACTAGTTTATTAAACAGATTTGGAAAAAATTATAGCAAAATAATAAAACTTACGTTCTCCTTCAGAAACATCATCAATATTATCACGACTCTTCATAAAAGGGAATTTCCGAGTGAAAGAAAAGTTCTTTTTCTTTCTCTCCAACGTTGACATTTGCTGCTGTCAACAAATAATTATTTTTCATTACGATCCATACTTAATACAACACTACTATGCTTGGATGTAATTTTTTGAGAGCCTACAGCCTAATATACTACAATATTCAAGATACATCTAATTTAGTATGTATTTTGACTATGTTGTTGCCCTTCTATAGTAGTATAAAAAAAGAGAGTAAGAGAGTAAAATATATTTATTCCAGTAGGGACAGTTTGATTTGTGTTGTACGTGCCTCGAATGCCTTATTTTCTTGAGTAGGACTCTTTCCCTGAAATTTTACCGATCTGTCACGTGCTTTTTGCTTCCTCTCCCAACGTTTCTTTGAAGGGATGATACCCATACCCTCCTCCTGACCTGTCGGCAGAACCCTTTTAGCCTAGTTACAAAAAAATACAGATTACAGCTCGTTTGTGATCAGAGCAAAACTGTCGTATTCTTCATTTTATTGATGAAATTGAGATGGACAGAAACAGAATAAAAATGAACTTACTTGCCACCATTCATCATCGCACGCATTCGTGACATGGAGGATATCTCCAAAACCGAAAGCTAATCCCCTCGATGGCAAATTATCATCTTTGGTAGGATCAAAATCATTTAAAGCCCGGACGAACAAAGTTCGTTTTTGTGACGTTCTCATCAAACTCCCCGTCATCACATGCTGCTTCAAATCATGAATCTTCGCTTCAAACCGATTGTACTCGTCCGCTTTATGTTGAACTACTAGTGTAACGGTTTGCCCCGCACTCTGAAAGTTCGATCCAAGAAATAACCTTAAACTTAAATCATGTAGTACATAGGTGCCAACCTACATGCAACACAATTATTATGAAGTAACGCACCTAATGAATTCGAGTTCTTGGCTAAACTTACTTTAAGTGCATGAGCTGCTTCTTCGTGTGTAGCTGCAGAGAGGTCGACTCCATTCACGGAGACAATTTGATCTCCTCTCTTCAACTGTCCACTCTGATCCGCCGGTCCACCAGCCAAAATAAAGGAAATAAAAATCCCTTCACTTTCTTCACCCCCAACAATATTGAACCCTAGCCCAGTTGTTCCTTTATGAAGAGTTACAGTTCGGGGTTCTCTGTCTAAATCATCGTCACTGAATCCTCTCGGGGTATTAGCGCTGGCGACGGAAGTTCGACTTTGGGACAATGTGGTGGACCCACTTCCTCCTCCGCCGCCTCCCATCCTCTCGTCACTTGTTGCGGGATTTATATTCATACTCAGATTCATAGTTGGTGTGAGGGGTTTTGGCGGAGGTGGCGTTGCCATTCTTTTGAATTCAGTTTGCTGGTGTTGCTGATGGGCTGTGGGGGGTGGAGTTCGAGACTCAAGCATCATTTGGTTCATCATATTCATCGACAGTGGGTCGGGTTTGGCCACTAACAGAATGACACGATTTTCTGTCGCCTTCAACGTCGCAACTGCTTCCTCATGGGTTACATTCTCCAAATTCTTTTCCCCCGTCTATTCCAATAACAAAAGCAATATCATTATGTAATATAATTAAACCATCAGTTCGTTCCACCATTATTAATATAATATGTATTTAATATGTATATATGTATTTTTTAATATGCACCCATTAGGTATACTGACTGTACTGTGTTTTCGTACAAGTACAACAATAAAGTAAGAGTCACAAGATAGAAACGTGCGGTGTACACATGACCGGAGCTTGCGACTCAAATTCTTATTCTACTGATATTGGCTCTCTTACGGCCAAACTAAACGTTGAGGTGGGACTCTGGAGGGCTTTCCCGTCCATTTCAGGTCTCCGCCCTCCAGCTGCTGTCCAACTTAATTAGGCTTGGTCGGCGGTGACGAGAGAATGGGAAAACCCTCCTGAGTCCCAGTTCAACAAAATTTGAAAATAGATTATGCTGGTAGCCGCAGGATGACACTACGTTTTTTCGGCTCCGCCGAGGCGAAGTTTGACTGACTAGTCACACTAGTGAGTATGGCGAATGGTGGTAGCTTTTTCAAGGCCACAATTCACTCCGTCAAACCAATCCACCAGTCGTGCTCATTTCAACAGTCGTTGGAAGGCGACCCTTATAGTTGCAGCTAGAAAGCAGAACTAATGGAGTCGATGAACTGAATTATATGTCAACGTACGAAGGTAGACGGGTATTAATTCCCCCATATTTCTGTCACTAACAGCAGAAACTACCACAGGTACATATGGAGTACACCCACCCTCTCTAAGCTCTCACACCACCCCATACCACTTCCCACCCAAAATACTGAACATACAAGTCATATCACCGTTCAACTCCTATTCAGAGTACTCCTGGCTGGCAAACCTCAGTAGTAAGACAGTGCCGAACCACCACCACCACCAGACCACTGTGCCGAGCTTAGTTCCAACACTATACAATTACCTAATTTCAAACTAAAATCAGGGCGGTCGTGACACATCAGCACATTATTATTATAACGACTATATATCTCAATTACCGGAGTGTTGCGAACTGCGACGAGTTTATCTCCAACAGCTAATCTACCATCAGCGTAAGCAGCTCCACCCTCGGAAATCTTGGTAATGTAAATCCCATTATCTCCCGGTATATGCTGATTTCCAATCCCGCCAGCAATGCTAAACCCAAGTCCTTTATTTCCTTTGAGTAATTCAAGTTCGAGTAACATCGGTCCCAACGGCTGTCCCTTTCGTCGCACGTGCTGTTTAAGGAAACATAGCATACTTTTATAGATCCACACGCTGATCTTCATTTTGGAAATTGGAATGGATTATAATCTAGGAAGGACGTATGTATACACTATATCATTTTATGCTCCACTAAAAACTGTAATGCTTTTCAAACAAACAAAACGAATATTAATTAAATGCTCTCTCAGCGACTCTCTCCAAATCCAATAAACTTATACGTTCACTTCACTTATAGTAATTCAGATTATGGAGGAAGATATATGCCTCTGCACATACACACATGTGGCTCACAAAACAAATTTAATGGCTTCAGTATGGGTGAAGATATGGATAGAAAAAAAGTAATGCGTTCGAAGGAAAAAATTAAGAGCATAATATATTATGTAGCACTTGTCTCATATTCATATTATTCTCAGTCAGAAAGAGCTGCACTAAAAAAAGACTGTGGCCGTCAACAGCAGAATATACAGTCGTAGACTAACATATAAAAATGACCGCATAAAAATATGGATTTTCTTTTAGTGCAAGGAATTATACAAAATTTTGAGAAATCTTACATTATGCAATGTACAAAAGATACTTATAATAAAGACAAAAAACTGGACAAAAATTAAAACAAAAAATTTGGACTCATAAAATTTAAATTCTAGATGCTTACGCTACGGGTGGGACGACATACATGTATAAATGTTGAAATAGGAAAGTAAGAGAAATTAGTTTTTCGTTCTTTACCAATCGAACAGTATTTCCAGCTCGCTTCAATGCATCCACAGCAGTTGCATGAGGAACATCAACAACAGAAGTACTGTTAACTCGCATGATGACATCGCCTATTCGGAGTCGACCATCCGTCGCGGCTGCTCCCCCTATTTATAGGTTTAGACAAAAGTAAGTATGATATGGGTCCACTCAACAACAACAACATTAACAAGAACCACTCTTCCCTTCACAGTCCAATGCAAATTATTTAACATTCAAATGACTCCCGTATTCTGTCTTCTGTCCTTTGAATGTTGACTATAAAGAATAATATACACAACCAAATGCCTGCCCATCCCCACCAGAACTGTTAATTACCTTCTATAAGCATCACATTTCTCATTCCAGAAGAAAATATCTTCCTTGAGGAATCTAAACAACCCATACGTAATTTTTGCTAAAATCAAAACGCACTATTTATTCGGACTAATTTGAAAGTTCTTTTGAAACTTTCTTCAAAGGACAACATACAACAACTATTGATGATGAAAGTGAAAGGCTTCTTGAATATATACTTTTTGAAAGTAAAAAATACTTTAATTATGCGGTACTGAAAATTCAAACTTAACTATTTAACCTTTTTTGAAATGGCAAAACACTACATATTCATACATATTTAAAATATGAAACAGTGTACCTTTTTAGAAACACAAAACCGTATCTAAATTGACGCAGCATTTAAAGTGTGTTTACAGAATATATACTATTTACATTCAAAACGCGGAAAAATAAAAGTTTGTTGACCACCACCAATATCAAAATTTATCACATTATTGACACTTCTGCTTGAAGATGCAAAACACGATACACAGAATTTCAACAAAAAATTATCTTAGAAAGTTTACGCTTGACTTATACTTTACAAACTTAGGGTTAGATAGGGCGTTTTTCATTATAACGAGTACCTATAACATACGGTTTGTTTTCCCCCATGAATAATAACATAATAACAGCATGTCCTGCTCAAGCCCATCTTCATCTCCTTTTAAAATTATTACCCAAAAAACATTCCTACTTCCTTAATTATATCTTCTAATATGAAATTAAGAAAACGCAACACACTAAAATACAAGAGGCCTTTCTCACCACTAGAAGTTTAAATCATCGACCATAATCCCATAGCATGCGTAAACTTATGACATACCGGCGTTGTACACTGTTAGTGCTCATACAACCATAACCACTTATGTAAAATAGAATCCAGAGGGCCAAAATAAGCCAATAACACTCGTTTTATAAATAATATAATGCAAAATCCCACTTGGTATATATATTATATATACCTCAAACTAACTTACGTTTTCCAATGTTGCAAAGTATAATGTGTACCTACTATTTTTAATAATAAAAATAAAATTCTATTTTTTGAATGATAATATCACGCCAAATAAAGTGAAAAAACAATAACGATAACGTTCAAAAGTAGATTCAGATAAAGATAATTAAATAATAAGAGTAAAATCATAATTCAAACATCCTTTCAAAACCCGTATTTTTAAAAAAATTGTAAAGTTGTAAAATATCATGCAACTATTACCCACTACCAAAAAAAATAAAGAAAACTAACAAAAATTCGAAAAAAAACCCAAAAATCAATTAAAAAATTCATGAAATAATAAGAACCTCTTTGAATATTATTTCGGAAAATGTCTAAACTGGTACATCCAAATCTATCAGAGTTAGTAGTAGAAGAAGTAGTGGGAGTAGTTTGAGACTCCGAGGTCGAACCTGAAATGAGCTTGGTAATGTAAATGGACGGGTCATCATCCACATGAGGATTGTCCGTTCCACCTGCTATTGAGAAGCCTAAGCCCGAACCTCCTCTCTCCAGCACAATATCTTCGTACACCCAGTCATCATCTCCGCCATTTGTCTATGAATTGACAATGCAGTATCAAATCAATTATTAAGCAGTCAATTAATGAATTATTTTAAGGATCTAGACGTGTATACACCAACTGCTCATAAATAACAGCCTTTCAATCAGACTCTATGTTTTTTAAATTTATTTATTTAAGATCTATTTCTTACATGTTTGACTTCCGACATAGAGAATCCGATTGGAGAATAGCCCCCAATTCCACCTCCACTTGAATCAAGGTCACCCGAACGCCAACTATCTGAACCGGATAAAACCTACAGAAACAAAAGAAATATAAAAAAGAATTACTTCCTGAGTTCCCTTCTCTCCCCTTTCAACTTAATCACCATAATGTTACGAATATTATTCAGAACTCGGTAAGAAGAAACAAAGTCTCAGCCCACAGCATAAACACAGTAATTTTATCTGCACGCATCTCCAGCTAATATTTTCATCTTTCCTATTTAAAAATTCATAGAAAAGGAAAAAGCGCTGAGAGAAAAAGGCACGTCATCGATCCTGATTGTGACTTCATCAAACATTGATGAATTTTGAATTCTCTCTCTCTCTCTCTCAAACTTGGAATGTCTTTTCTAACGCAAGCATATTAATGAGAATTAATAAATTTCTTTTTCAAATTTTCGTCTAATGAGTGGTTGTGGTGGTAATCAACTTGCCTATCTATTAGAAAAGTCTTCTGAAAACTCTCTTACGATCATTCTTTATAATACAAGCTTATCACAAGTAACAAACCAGCCACCAAAGTTTCCCCAACATTAAACTTCCGACACTTTGAAAGTTTAGACTTCATTTTATACACACACCTCCTTCAAGCCGGGTCCGGGTTCACAGCGACTGATACCGTTACCGTTTTTATGCTCTGCGCCCTCATTTACATATTAAATAAGGTTGTCTTATGTCTGCCCCTCATGAAAAAAAAGAAGACTTTACAGCGTAAGGCTTCAAGTGTAAAATATACACCCCATAACGTGCACTGTAAAGCGTTTTAATTTTCATCGTAAATTACACCGATAGTACCATACTAGTGTTGCGTGGACTTTGAATATAGACATGTAGAGTTGAGAAACCGTAGCACCGTCAACCGTGAATTTCGTTGTGGCCATTTAATATTATAACCACAATCAGATTTCAACAATAAAAAATGCATAAAATATATACAATAATATTATTATCATTATGCACATATTATGTAAACCTCGAAAGGCTCAGCAGAAGAAGAGTAGGTGGGTGAGACGGAGATGATATCAATAATTTTGGAAAAGCGAACATTTTTTCGTTTCCTCCGCTTCCTCCTGAACCAGTAGTAGGCTTTTCCTTCGTCTTTCTCATCTAAATGCCTACGACAGATTGAGCACATACTTGACTATACACAATTTGGTACCAAAAAAAATACTCGACACTTTTTTTTGGCGCTTAAAAAAATAATATTGCTTTTGCTTCTTTTCCTCTACAGACAGATAAAAATACGTCTCAAAAATATACCACACCGTCAAAATGTTCACGTTTGCTCTTCATGTCTAGTGCATAGGCATGTATTTATTTTCAATCTAAAAACAGCGCACACACATTTAGAAAATTAGAAAGATGCATGAACATAATGTGGTCCACGTCACAATAATATGCATACAAATCCAGTTCCGGATTTGGAAAATATTCTATCAGACAAAGTTTTACACTTTCCTTCTCTCTTCCCGAAAATTCCACTCTTCACTTGAACTTGGATAATCAGAGTAGGGCACGAAGACACCTTCATGTTTAAATCGAATAAAAACAAGGGAAACTTTTACAGTAAATCCAGGGCCAACATTTGCACATCTTCCACGACTTACAGTTCCAAGAGTTCCAACATCTCAACAATCTCACACTCTGAGATATTGAGTATCTCAACATAAAAAAACCACTACTGAACCATAGACCAACATGACTTACAACCAAATATGAACTACACATTATCAAGTCTCAGTAGATGTCCACTTAAGATACAATGGAATTCCCCTCTGATTATATTTGTCTCCATAATAGGCGTAGTGCTAGTGGTTTTCCAAAATGACACAAATATTATACTTTTTTTCTGAGCTGTTGCTGTAAACGGTTACACACAGTGGCCCGTAAAACGACGAGTAAAGTAAAACCAAAATTGAAGATGGGATAACTAAGAACGATTGTATTCAAATAGCACAGCCTATTTGGCTACGTTTATTCCACGGAAAGGCACTACGGTGTGGACTGTAGACAAAATAAACGTTGTTCAAAGAAGGCATCTGTTGTTGTTCAAGCTCCAGCTAACGTCCTAACTGTTCCTTCCTTCTCTTCACGTTTCTCCGTCTTCTTTTGGACGTTTTCTCTTCACCTCAGCAGTGGTATAGTAGTTAGTAGCCGTTCAGAAAAAAAAATAACAATTTACCTTGAGCGCACTATATTTTTTGCCCCTCACTAAATCACTTTATTATTATAACGTGCTGTTGAGGCTCACTATGGGTACTAACAGTGTGAGCCGTGAACGGCGAGGGAAAGGACAGACGAGAAAATCCGTGTTAAGAAATAAACATGAATTACGCGGCGATTTGTACTTTGTGCCGAGTATTGTTTATAATTTCTGTCTCGCACCTCGACCTAGACATCACAAGCGTAGGTACTAGTGCAACACACATATAATTACACAATCCGTTTAACGTTTCCTTCGGATAAAAAAATGGGAAAAGCAGTCGCTAATAGAGTTCGTGCGTAAATGCTTCCCCATGAATGAAACACACTCATGATCATCTAGATGAGAAAAAAAAAACGAAAAAATAAAACGAAGTCAAAGAACAGCAGCTAAAGTCTCCCTCATGCCATAGACATGCACACACACACATATGTGCAGGCATGAGAACTCAGCGTTGGTTCGTAGTTTCAGACAAAGACCGCACACAATTTCCAATCATTAAGTGACAATATGGGAATACGGAATTCACGAGAGGGATAAAATGTGGAATTATGAGAATCAGAAATTCAATCTACATAATACAATCTACCGGTTATTGTGAAAATGAAAATGAAGGTGGTACTGACTGATAAATAAAAATACCGAGCCTCCTGTAAGACAATATATAATGTGGAGCGATTGAGCGATATGGAGATAAAACGGTAGGTTGAACACAAGACTGAAGAACATTCAAGTTGAATTTATAAGAAAATTCTCCCTTTCTCATCCGAAAATCCATTTTGACTCCTTCATTTCCATTCAGTCCATGTAGGCACAACGTGCACCCATGTATGGGTGTATGTGTGTCAGTTGGTTTGGTGCAAATGTGTGGCTCATGCCCTTGCTAGCTATATAGGTAATACTAGTCGAATACAAAAAAAACCATGAGGACATGAAGAGTCCCCGATCAATACACTTCAATTGATTCTACTTTCATTGCATAATTTAATTTGAATCAAACGTCGTCTCTCGTATCCAAAGCCAAACCAATATCTCCCACTGCATATGGGGGAAGGTAAAGGTGTAGGAGCGTAGTGAGGATGTGTGGAGGACATGTACAATCTAGTGAAGGCCAGTGTTGTACAGGAAACCCGGGAAGAAAGCTCATGGCAGGGACGCAAGACCTTTATATACACCTATACTCTCCCGTCTGCAGGCTTCTTCTATCTGCACCTTCCTTAAATGAATAGACAAGGTTCTGAAAAGAACTCAACCAAAGCCACTCATTATACTCCACGATGGTTATGACATGACTATGGTGATGGCATTCAATAGGAGGGTCCGTTTACAGCAGTACATCTCCACATCGACGGTCTTTTGCATTAACTCCGAATTCGGATTCCCCACTTCCTTATTCTGTGTACTCACATACACACTGAGTCCTCGCTCGGAAATTACCAATTGTGGACAAGCACTACAGCCCCTCGCTGCAGCCTATTTCTCCTTCTCCCGCACTTTCTTCATTTACCTTTACGTCCATACTCCACACACCCACCATGCCCGCCCATCGTGTCGACATAATCGTCTCCATTAATAATGAGCAAATTGATTGAGACATTTTTACTTTTAATTCATTTTCACAATTTCAAAAGATCTCCACATTTCCACGGGATTTTGGAACTAATACGAACTCAAAATTTTCTCCCGTATACGCGCTAATTAGTTTGATAGTTTCCCCTGGTTACTGGTTACACATAGCAGCATAGTATGCTTAGTACACAAATGGCACAAATAGATGGGTAATACATATATCTGGCGTCCTCGGTAGTAAACACATAGATTATAATGCACAATTATATAATATATATTTAATATATTTATAACTACATCATATTAGTATCCTAGAAGTCCAAGTTCCAAAGCCTGAATACGAGTATTACGAGTTCATTTTAAGGGCCCAGCTGAGGTTATACTGTGTTGTTACTACATCGGTTTTAATTGTAATTTTATTTTGATTATGATAACACCGAGTGACAGTCAAACAGTAGTATACCAACATGAATACGTGCTGATGATAGCATACGAAGCAACACTAACTGAAAACTTAGAATAATTACTAATAGTAAGAATTTATTCGCAACCGTTTCCGATAAATTGACGAACTTGATGTGACAGATTTTCTAATTCTTTCATAATAATAAACAGATTTGGACTGTGACTGCAACCGGTTACGCAGCAGGTGCCAAACAACGCGAAATTAAATTTTCTATACTGTTTTTTTTTTCGCCGACACATTAGTTCTTCATAAGCTAAAAATAAATATTGTGGGTGTTCCCCGGATAACTTTTAGTGTGATATTAGCTTTGAAATCATTGAGGTTTTATGAAAAAATGAAAACATTCGAAATGTTAATAATTTTGTTGCCTAATTTAGCAGTATGCTGTTTGGGTCTACAGCCAACATTACTTATTTTGGTTACCACTTGTTTCATAGGATCTGCGTTCGTCAGCTCAAATCATACAATACTGCTCCACACGCCGGGTAGAGTTTATTACCTAGTATAAAATCATGGTGGCACTGGATTTCATGTAACTAAAATTTGTTCGATTTTAAGTTGAGCCACATTTATTAGAACATATTAATTGTTGGGCAGTATTTAAAACTTACGAGGTCAAATTTAGTTAACAAATTCTTCAAAAATTTTCACTCTTTATTTTGAATTGCATGGAATTGAAGAGATCTGATATTAGAATTCGATCGCTTAAGCATTTCGAGTAATAGCACGCTTACGCTTTAGTTTGACAGGCGGAGGATCGAGTAAGACGAAGGGTGATTGATACTGAGGAGTGGACTTCTGGTTCGGGTATTCGTTTGGGCATTCTTCTAGGTAGAGGACTGGGTGACAATGGTGGATCCAGGGGAGAGGTGGCTAAGATGCTTTAGCCCCAGATCGGAAGAGCGT